>VXBZ01001231.1:96562-129644 GCA_013399135.1 Heliornis fulica | reverse complement strand
GGCCGGCCGCTGCCCGCAGTCTCTGGGCCGTTTGGCCAGGCGACCCCGCTTTGTGAGCGCCCCGTTTGCCGCGGCGCTGAGCACGGAGCGTCTGCTCCGTAACTCTGGCCCGGCTGTAACCGCTACAAGTGCAGGCCGGGGAGGGGTGGGGGTGTGTGGGGGGAGCACATCACATCGCGCCGGAGGCGCCAGCGTGCTGGGAGCTGAGGCTGCCTGTCACTGGGTACGGGGCTAACGGGGCTCGCCGGAGGACGCGTACAGCTCATGCACTGAAGCCTCTCTAGGAACCCCTTGTAGGAAAGGTGGGAATCAGGCGGGGAAAGAGGAGGGAGAGGTGTTACAGCAGCCAGGCTGCCAGTGTAAGGGGGTGACGGGCTTGTTTCATCACACGGAGTAGAAAATTAATACTGAATTCTGGCCTGTGGGTTCACCTGTTAACACAAAATAGTTTGTGACAAATGTAGAAAGTATTCACGTAACAAAGTATTGTTACATGTGTTTTTTATCTGCTGGTAACAAGAATCATAAACTACAAAAGTTATGTAAAAAATCCTTTGTCTATTGAAATCATAATTCTTAAACTTTTCAATGTATTGATTAAGTGCATTTAATGGTATTGATGTGAGTAGTCTGTCCTGTGAATGCATTCAATATGCTGTGTTTTCTTAGGCTATTAACCTGATGATAATGGAGAGAAAATGAGAAATTAGGAAAAACACCTGGAGAAGTATAATCACTGGCAGGCTGTTCAGTTTAAGCTCCATTAATTTGTAATAATTTAGGCTGTGCTGTTGACTTTAGGGGTGCTGTTGCAAACTTCTGACTTAAAAGGGTAAACTCTAAGCAAGGACTAAAAGATGCTGCGTATCTTGGGACCATTGTGTACAAATTCATGGTCTTGATAAATGGCTGAACTGAGAGGATGTGAATTTGGAAGATGAAACTGCGAAAGGATTTTATTGGCTGGGGTTAAAACGTGAACAAAAGCTCTTTGAGTTTTGCCTGTGAACATTAGAAGCGATCTTTTATCCTGTCTCTCTAATGCTGGATTTTAGCAATAAGCTTTGGCTCTTACTCTGGTGCAAGCTTCTTGATGACAAAGGTGTTGCTGATCCAATATTCACCTCTAGCTATGAAAGAATCAAAGAAGATTTCAAAGTAGTTGGGATAAAGAGATGCTGATTCTAGAGGCAAGGAGTTACTGACAGATCTTCTGTAAGTGGATGTGTTCCCTGAAGATGTCTTATAAAGCCATGGCTGACCTACATTTTGTTTTCCTAAGATACATTCTGGTAAATGCTGCATGGCTGAGCACACGTTCACCAGTGAGTGGTTTGAAACAGAGACTTTTTGCTGTTAGGGTGACTTTTCATCAAATGATAAGGAACTTGGATCTCTTCCTATTGTGGTCAGTGTCTGTGTTATAAAATTTGCTGTTTGCTGCTGCCCTGTCCTAGCTTGTTCAGAAAGTGAAAATTCAATGGGTTTAATGTAAGAATTTTGTTTTCTGGGTTTTCTGTATGTTTGAGAGAGTCTGAAGGAGTGATTTGCTGTAGCTTCCTATTGTAAAATGCTTTTTTTTTTTTTTCTGCAGAGAAGTGACTGTTGTTGTAAAAACACCTGCACTAGAAGCTTAGCTTCAATTAGATGTGACATGGGCAGTGAAGGTCAAACAAATAGAGAAGAGGAGGAGTGACTATCGGTCACACACCAGTTCTGCATGAAATGTTCTCATCTTGATTCTAGTTAACTTTGTGACCTTTTCTTCACCTTTCTTGCATGATATGTTAAGATCAGCTTTTTAGGAATTGCTGTGATGAGGATGGTAGAAGGGTTTAGGTGAATCATTTAGGGAGGTATTCCAAGTGCTGGCTTAGCACAGGTGTTTGGGAGAAGGGAGACAAGCGTGCATTGTGCTGGAATTGCAAATGCAAAAGGAGATTGAGGGGTGTGCATAAGCCTGTGTTACACAGGCTTGTACGAGCCTGAGAGAGTTTGGGAGCCCAAGGAATAGGGAAATACAGAGCTGATAGTCTTGATTTATCAGGCTGGCATCTAGACCCTTAATACCTTACAGGTACTCAGTTTTTGAATGTGTGTTAACTTGTAGCAAACATGGTTTCATTATCTAAGCCTTCAGCTCTGGCCTATTTGGAAATTAAAACCCTTAAGTAGAAAGGGGAGTGAGCAAACCTGGTGTTACTCTGTGCCTGGCAAATTGGCCATCTGATCTTAAGGGAATAAAGAAAGAAGGAATGCTTTTTAAAGGAATGTTGTCAACATAATGATCACTTTATAAGTGTTTTAGGCCAGAGATGGTCACAAGACCCAGTGCGACTTGCTCTTGGATTTTTCCTGTAAGGATGCCACGTGCAGTTGGAAACTGTGGTTGCTCAAGTAACAGTGGAGGAAGAGGGGTGGTAGCTTGCAAATACAGGGTGTTGCTGATAGAAGGATAACTGCTCTTCAGGTACCAATAGCAATGCTTCTAGGATTCTCATCTAAAAACAGATGAGGTGCTTGAATGCAGCCTTTTAATTACTGGCTATAGCTCTGGTGATAACAGATTAGTAGAGCCCCTTAACTGGCTCCAGTGAAGTGGGGCTCTGAGAAACAGCTAAGTCCCCCTAATAGCTCATTAATACTCTCCCAGCTTTCCTTGTGGCCTCACTGGCCACTTGTGGAGTTGCTTGTCTTGCTAAAGGATGAGAAAGTTAACCTGTTGAAGTGATTATTTTTGTAGTGGAATTGTTTTAGTGGAGGAGCTGGCACAAGGAACGTTGGAGAGTGGCACTGCTCCATTTGGATTAGGTTAGTTTAAGGGGGTCTGTGCAGCACAACACAGTGCACAGGAGTTGCTATGCCTGAACATTATGTTTGTGCATAGCAAGGGAGCAAGATGGGGCCCAAACTAACAGGTAGTAATTGACAGAAAAATACTGCAATGTGATAGCTCAGTTTTCCCTAAGATTTAAATAGTAAAGCATCAAAGGGTATTATTAACTCTTGCTAGAGAAGAGGACATGTGAAGTCAAAGTCAAAATCTTACTTCCAGACTCCTGCCTGAAGACTTGGTATCAAAGACACAATGCTCATTCAAATGTCAGGTGATTGTCTTGGAGTGGAGACTCTCAAGTTCTTTTCAGGGAAAGGGGACTAATTAAGATAATGAATTACTTTCATGCCTGTTTTTTAAGGCTCCTATTCTGCCAGGACAAAATATTTATACAGGAAAATCTCCTTTAAGAACCAGAGTAGCCTATTGAATACCTCTGCTCTACTGACAATAGCTACTAAAAATATATATCTACATATTTTCTGTGTGTGTACTCCTAGATATCTGCTCTGTATTTACATGCAATTATAACACTTTTGCACTTGTCTTATCAATTTGGTTGTATATTCATGCTTGTCTTCTAGTGTTCGCAATAAGAAGTTCCTTTATTTTGTTCTTTCCCCTTCCATTTTCTCATGTAGTCCACAGATAATCACTACGTACTATCTCATGCCTTATCAATTTTGGGAGCTGATAACCTGTCCTTATAAGATCAGTGGTGGATTCACTGAACTCTTTTAGAGCTGACTCAACACAATTACTATATCAATGTTCTGATACCTTCTGCAAACAATTTGTTAGGTACTTGGCTAAAGTTTTCTAGAAAGACACCCAAATGAAGTTTGTTAATTATTAATTGACATGCAAAAGAGGTTTGTCTGTGAATCCTGCTGACTGCTAATTGAGGTATGCATGTTTGTATGGTCAGCTGGCTAGATGTCAGGAGTGATTTAAATGTTTATGCCTCATGTGATCTGAGGTATCTCAGAGTATCATGTGAGATGTTGTTTGCTTTCTTGTTCCTAATTTTAAACACAAGCTTTTTCTGCAGCAGCCTACTGGTGAATCTGTGTGCTGCTTTGAGACCTTCTCCTTGGAAAACTACGGTTAGAGTTTAAAATTAATTTGCTGGGAAACTTGGTTGATTTTGAAGGAGGGCTAAGTTAGAGAACCAGATGACAGTTATTTGAGGAAATAAGTAAAAAAGTTATGATAGCTTAATGTATATCCAAAGGCATTTGTGTTTCAGATAAAAATTAAAAAATACCAACTGTTGACCTCTCGGCCACACAATCAATAGCTTTCCCCCCTTAGTTATTTGGAAAAAAGCAGTAGGATAATGAAATTTAAAATCCCCCTGTTCTGGCTTTTGGTGAATGTTCTTTTCTGTTTCCTGAGCAGTAGTAAGGTGAGTCACTTTCCAGGGTGCAGTTTGCTTATTGTCTTCTGCTGGAAACAGTGAATCAGCCATTAGGACTTAAGGATAGTGATGGGCAAGAGTATCAGTGTATCCTAAAGCTAGTTACTATAGTTCCAGACTGGAAAAGTTTCTAACCTCCTTTAAACTCTCAAATGAGCTTTGTAAATGTCCAGTTGAACTGGACACTACTAGAGTGAGTTCTGTTGGGATTACTATGTTTGTGAAAAATGAGAATATGTGGTAACTGATAATTGTCAAACCTGATCAGAACATTTTTTTCTGCTGAATAGGAAATCTTGTATTTCCTAATGTCAGTATATGCATTGCACAAACGAAAATTAGGGAAGCAAGTATTTCTTGATCTATTCTTGGACATCTGGTTTTAATCAGTGCTGATTGTATTTTGCAGAACTGTGTTTGCCAGTTACTTTATACATCTATGGGATCGGTCTGCAGGCTTAGAAAAAGAACATTCTATAATTCTACCAGGAAAAAAAAAGCTTAGAAACTACAGATACCAGTAGATGAGAGAATGAGGAGAAAAACTGCTCACAGGTTGCTCTGTCCACAGATGCTCCCTGTATATGGCCTCAAAGACAAAAGTGTTTTTTCTACTGCTTTCAAATTCCATCACAGAAAATTCAGAAAAATGTGTCCTTATCCTATCAAATTAATCTTCAGTGTGTTCTTTTTTAACATGTTACTTATCAAAAAGGGACTAAGTAGTATTTCAGCCAAAATGTAAATCATTAACACTGTTAAATTGTGTGGGGTGAGGATTGAAGATCTTGCACGTTTCTCTCCATAGCCTGAAAAACCAAAATTTGCATTTTGTTTCCTAGAGCTTCACTGTGAATCTCCTTCAGCTTGCAGAAAATACTTTAGAAAACAAAACACTATTTGTGAATTACTGATTAGGAGTTTTACTTTTCCAGGCTTATGTTTCCATATTAAAAAGGGGGTGTTTAGTTAATCCCTGTGTATAAACCTGTACATGAGACTTCAACTGCAGTATTGTTATCTTGGCACAGATGGAGCTTATCTTTCAGTTAGAATTACAAAAAATGACCACTTTCCAACTTGTTCCTTGTCATCCCTTGAATAAGAATTGGCACGTAATTTTTTTACATCCTCTGCTCAGGACACAGGAGCAGAGCCTCTATCCTCAAGCTTCTTGAGGATAAACTATCTTAACCAAGTTAAACTTGCAGTTAATCTAAGATTACTCCACTAAGGCCAAGTGAGCATTTTGCACCATTTCCTGCTTTCAGTACTCTTGTTGGTAGATGTATCTCGATTATAGTCTTAAACTTCAGTTGCAAGTCTTCCCATTCGCAGTGGAGTGGGAGTGTTTACAATTAGCTGTTTGGAAACCTCAGCAAGTTCTTAACACTCTGCTACTCCAGATGTTTGGCTAAGTTTTTGAAAGGTGTCTTTGCTGGAAGAATGTGATTTTTACCCGAGGAATTGAGATTCCAGTGTGGAACAGAATGTCACTCTTCTTTGTTTTGCGCTGAAACAGAAGACACAATCAACGTGCTCTGTCCTTGGCAGGTCTGATGCTGAAACTGGCTGGCCATGAATGATTGATATAAATAGAATTACATTCTGTCCCTTTTCTAATTAATATCCCTGATATAGCATAGGCATGGGACTGGAACAAGCTGTTGCCTTAAACTTCTATAAGCAATAACTAAATAGCATTTTGTGAGGTTACAAGACTGAACTTCAGTAAACTCTTTTGAGTGTGTGATGCAATACTATGGTATCCCTTACTATGCTTTCCAGTATATCTGAGTCCTTGAAATATGACCTGAAATAAACTCTGGTCAGTTTCTGGGCCTTTTAACATTTCACAAAGACTACAGAAATAAAGATGCTAAAAACCTAATGAGAAAGTAGGGGTAGTTAATAAAAATAATCGAGGTACATCTCTTGTGGTCATGTATAACCTACAGTGGTTGAAGGCTGTAAAGAGTGTGGTTGTCTGGGTCTACACAGTCTAAAGTTCCAAGAAAGATTTCTGTTCTGCAGTATTCCTCTGAAAGCATGTCTGGCTTTCCAGTTAAACTAGATGTTCCACTAAAATGTTATCTTTTTCTTTAAATCATTGCAAAGTATCAGTATTTGACAGAACTTAAAACTCTTTTGATTAAATAACTTACTGAACAGTTTTTCTTACTGAATGTTTTTAATACAGAGAAACTTTTCAGTTAAGTGTCTTTGTCTCTTCAAGAACCAAAAGGAAATGATTGAACATAATGGAATGTAAGAAGTTTCTCTGGAAACTTGCTGATGAAAATTGCAAGAGCATTTTTTAAGCGTTATTTTAACTTAATATCCCTGTCCTTAACTTTTTTTAAACACTAGATAATCAGAGAAATACTGGTATTTAGTATATGCCTAGAGAAGTGCAAACACAAGACCCTTCCCTCCAAGTATTACTGATGTAAGGTATAAAAAAGTGAAGATCAAAACTGTTGCACCCAAACCTGGATGTAAAAGATAACAAACTATTTATCTGGATGATTATGGTAGTGAACCAAATCTTTTGTACCAAAAGTATGGTCAGAGGTAGGGAAGTAAAAAAAACAAAGCTGCTTTCAGTTTTCACATTTTTTTTAATGTCAAATTGATAGCCTGCATGCAGCTCTTCAAAATAAATAGACTTGCATGTGCAATTGTAATACTCTGAAAGAAGGATTCTTTCAAAAAGATTCAGTTTGGCCATTAAAGCATAGGTAATTTTGATAATTCCAAAAAGAAAATTGTATAGTAACAGGTATTATTAGACCATGGGTCTGAAAAATAAATCATCTCAGAAGTTATGAACTGTTGAACCAGAATTATTGTATATGATGGGTTCCCCAGCAAATTATTTTTGAAAATACAAATAATATCAAGTGAAAATGTGCACGCTGAACTTTGTTCTTATGTAGTATTTTATTATTTGGCTAAGAAATTTCAGGGTATCTCTGGATGTGGTGATGCTACCTATGAGGGTTATGTTATAAAGTTGTGTATATTTTAATGTAAAATGCTATATGTGTAGTCTTAAGTGTCTCCTTGTTTTTATATCTTTCAGTTCCAGGGGACTTAGGAAATCAGTTGGAAGCAAAGTTAGATAAGCCATCAGTAGTGCACTATCTCTGCTCTAAGAAGACAGACAGCTATTTTACACTGTGGCTGAATTTGGAATTGCTTCTGCCAGTCATTATTGACTGCTGGATTGATAATATCAGGTAAGACCAGTTATTTCCTTTCCCTAGACTGACATTCTTTGTTTAGAATCACTGCCTTGAACTTTCTTTTTTGGCTCAGGAACAGCGAGAGAAATGACTCGTAATTCTGCTAGGTAATGGGATGAATCAGAGCATGTAGCTCTGTTGGACCTAAGAAAGCTGTTCATAACTGATAAAAAGTGGAGGTTCTCTTGGATTCTTCCAATTTCTTTCTTGTTAGGCACTTGGTGTTGGCTTGGGCACTTTTCAGAAACTTCTGTAGGCTTATCTAAAGTAGGTTTTTCTGCTCTTTTGATGATTTACTGAAGTTTTGATAAGGCAAGGGGTAAGGAGGTATGTTGGGAAGCTCAGAGGGGGCAGGCAGGAGGAATGTGAGCTTGCCCATTTACTGGCAGTGTGGTGTTTGAGAGTGGTCTCATGGGTAGCTGAGACAAATTGGGTCCTTTAAGTGCAGCCTGGAAGCCACTTTCCAGACTTACATTGGTTTAAAACTGTCTTTATGAAAGCAAGAAATACTCAGCTTGTGCAACTTACATATTGCATTGGCACATTGCTCTTTGTGAGTGTACCAAACTGTTGCATACCTCTCCTTTAAGTCTTGCTTATATGCCTTAGAGGTTAAAGAGATGTTTGGGGTGTGAAGGTGTGAATATCAGTTTGGATTCTGAGACTCCATTTAGGGGTCAAAACTTGCATCCAGAAATAATAATTATATTGATATAGTATTAGAAACAAACAAAACCAACAACAAAAAACCCTGACCCAGTGCTCCAAGTTCTTCATAAGAAGCTACATAACACTCAATACCTTTGTTTCCTGGAATCAAAGCTGTGCTGGTATGGCTGTTCTAGTTAAACGGAAAAATTCTTTCTGTCTAGGATAATTTTTCTGATATCTGACTTCAAAGGTATTTTATCTTCTACTGCCATATTACTCTGTTCTTGACTAGTTTTCTGTTATGTGGCTGGATGCACAGTGCAGTGGTGTAGAACTGTATAAAGTAACATATGCTGAAGCTGAAGTTCAGCTATAATTCTACATACCCAGTTTTATAGAGAAGATAAGTCTCGGATGCTGTATGTAAAGTATTAAACCAATTTAAAGATTGTTTGTATTGTGTAACCTCTTAGCCATTAAAGTACTCTTACTGTGTCTACCAGGTTGGTTTTTTTTTATTTTGAGTAATAGCACTTAAAGTTCTTGTTACATTGGGTCTTACATTCTGAGTGCAGTATTGAGAGTTGTCATGTGGTAACATGACATGTTTAATTTTTTTTTGGTTTTTTTTTTTTTTTTGTCTCCCCCCTGCCCCCCAGGCTGGTGTATAATAGAACAAGTAAGATTACAGAACCACCTGATGGAGTAGATATCAGAGTCCCAGGTTTTGGGCAGACATTTTCCTTGGAATTCCTTGACCCAAGTAAAAGGAGTGTAGGTATGTACCAGCTGTGTCTAAAGTGCTTTGGCATTTGTAGGACTTCTCTAGTACCTTTGTAGTACCTTTCTACAACAAGCTCCTGAAATGGGAAGTTATGTTTCAAAGTAGAAAAACACATGACTATGGGTTTTTTTTTTTGCGTAGTAGGATAGTACATGGTTACCTTTGCTTTTAAGTATTTTCATTGCATTGTTTTGTCTGGTTTTTGGCAAGAAAACATATTAGGATTGTACCAAATTTAAGTTCCCTGGGTGAAACATAAGTGGCCACTTTGAAGGCAGATACTTCTGGAAAATTATTTAGGTTGAGTAGAAAACTCTGACTGAAGCTTGACAAGCAAAACTACAATAAACCCACTTCATCTCAGCTTTATTCTGAGTAAGATGTTCTTTGGCCTTAATGAGTGAATGAGCTTGGGACATGTGGCACAGTACTCTGTAGCTTCCTGTCTTTTGTCAGTGGTGGAATTATTATGAAATTACATGTGCTGCAAAAGATTTCTGCATTACTGTGTTTACAGGTTTCTTATTTGGTGTTTTTTGTAGAAATTTTATTTTGGAAAATGCTGAGTCTAAGTCTTTGAGTTATCTGTGACTGAAGACTTAATTTAATAGTCAGTAATGCACTGAGCTTCATGTGCTTCACAGCATCAATTTTTTTTCTTTTTTCTGCTGTAGGGAGCAATTGCCAAAAGGGCAGTAATGTGATTAATGATTTTCACTAGATGATTGGTATAACTAGAACAGACCCATATTTAAAACTGCCTCTGTTCACTTCAGGGACTACATGAGAAGCATTCAAGACTGAGGTTCTGCTCAAAACTTACTGTGATAATCAGTCAGATGCTTTGACAAATCTTCAAACTATGAGTAGATGTGTTTAACTGTGGCAATACTTACATCCTGTGTGTCAAAGCTTGTAATATGTAACATATTTCAATATATAACACTAATCAGTCTGCAGATGTCTCCCTCCCTTGCTATTAAAGTCCTTTAAGTCTTAGTCCACCACCTGATGGGTAGAAAAATAGTTTTGAGGTAGTTTCCAGAACTTAGCGCTGGGGTACACTGCAAGACTTTGTTTCCAAGAATAAATTGTTGCCCAGTCCAACCTTTATGAATGTGTTATACCCTATCTGAAATTCATTTGCAATTACCAAGAGCTAGGACTCTAATGTGGCAATTTCTGGGGTGTATCCTTTACAGTCCAAGGGTAAGACACACTTCTGCTGAGTAAAGTTTATCCTTTGCTGACACATTTGTTTGATAGGTCACCCAACTAATAAGTTATAGTAATGGTATTTTTCACATTGGGGGATGGGGTGGGAGGGGCAGTGAGTTTAACTTCTAGGAGCACTCTAGACTGTCAGATTAAGACTATGGTTTTAATGTCTGTACATGGTATCACTGGTAATGTCTCCGGAACTTAGTTTGTTTTGTGATAGTGTGCTGAGGGCTGCTTCTAATGCTAATCTTTTCACCATTCTCTTTCCTATCTAATGTCTGCAGGCAGTTACTTCTATATGCTGGTTCAGAGCTTGGTAGATTGGGGCTATAAACGTGATGAAGATGTAAGAGGAGCACCTTACGACTGGCGAAAGGCACCAAGTAAATAACATTTGGATATGAACAAAACTTTGACTTTCCCAGACAGAAAATGTTTTGTGTCTTTTCTCCTGTCCCACCCATACAATTATACTTAAACCTATAATTTTGACTAGTTCTTGGGGCCTGGGTGTCCAAGACCCCGATGAAAGGTCTAGGATGTGGTGGTTGGGTTTTTTGTGTTTTTTTTTTCTTTAAACAATGGGCTACTTTAGACTTGCTTAAAAACAAACAAAAAACCCACACCACCTAAACACATCCTATGCAAAAACATGCACACCTCCCACTTAATACTGGAATATAAAAGTTCTGTGTTATTAATTGCACAGTTTAAAAAAATAATGTTTTATAGAATTGTGTTGAAGTTCAGCATTCACAGTTGTTAATTATAACTGTAACCTCTGTGTGTTTACTTCAGATGAGAACAGAGACTATTTTGTGGCCCTTCGCAAGATGATAGAGTTAATGTACGAGGAGTATGGAAGTCCTGTTGTCTTAATTGCCCACAGCATGGGTAATATGTACACCCTCTACTTCCTCAATAACCAGACTCAGGATTGGAAAGACAAGTACATAAAGGATTATGTGTCATTAGGTGCTCCATGGGGAGGAGTGGCTAAAACTCTGCGTGTGCTGGCTTCAGGTAAATAATTTGAAGGTTCACAATGTATTTTTGGAAGATGCTAACTAGACTCTTCATTGTCCAGTCTTACAATTGGAGTTTAAAGTACTGTGAGGTTGAACATTATTAAGTCATGGCAACTTGCTGCTTCAGCCTTGTGACCAGACTATTATTCTTTTTGTTCATGAGTGGATTGTTTTTATATCCCTTAACTGGGAGCAGTATCCCCTCTTGACATCTCCTGACCCCTCTTCAGCAGATTCTTGTCATCTGTTTAGCCTGGTGTCTTCTATTTCTGTCACTTCTGCTTCCAGCCTGCTTGTTCTCTGTTCGGCATTGCAAAGCTAAAAAGGACTCCAGAGCATTCAGTAGTTTGCTTTGATTAAAGCTCACACAGCTGCTGGAGGCTAAAATTAAGGGAAACCTGTACACATAGTGGTGAAGTGGTGCCCACAGCACAAATGCCCGTTGAAGGGTATCTGTTTAACATACTAGATATGCTATGGGGAAAAAAAATTAAAAAATGTTTCACTGACTACAAATGGAAGAAGTTCACTTACAGCATTGTGTGATGCCATGATTATTTCAGGTATTATGGCATTTAGTTAATGACACTTCTGGCTAGTTTTTTTAGCTTGTTTCTGACTTGTCAGCTTTGTTCAGAAAGATGACAGTGATATACAAAGCTAACATCAGAAACTGGACTTCATCAAAATGCAGAGCACATGGCAAGTGCCAACCATGCATGGGCAGATCAAAGAATACTTTGCTTAGCAAAGGCATTTGATCCTGAATAGGAGTGCACAGCTCAGTTACTAATGAGAAAAACAAGCGTCCAATTTCAGTTGTTATACACTGTGAAATCTATTCCTCTGGCACTGTAAAAATTGATTTCCCTTTTCCCACAGGCTTAGTCTGACAAGTTAGCATGCTGCAGATATGGCAGGAAGTGAGCAGTGTTAATATTGCCTTCATAAAATTCCACACGATTACATATAATGCCACAAGCCCAGACTTCTGTTGGATTAAACTTTCTCATCTTGTTTATTGTTTATACTGTATCTCATGCAAAGTGGCTAGTTATACAGATGCACAAGGAGTAGTCATCTTTGAATCTGTTTATCTCTTGTACTAAACTTGGTGTTTTAGAGCAGAAATTTAAGAATTGTATAGGAAAGTTAAACTGTCAGGACATTAATATCAGAACACACTTTTTTAGGCTGGTTCTGTCTCAAATACCTATAATAAATCACCACGAGGCACTAACACTTGTATTACATTAGTGTATAAAGTGTTTCTAAAAATAGATATTAGTGGGGTATTATTATATAAGAATTCTTGATTTGAAGAAAAATAACTGCTGCGGGAAAGACAAGGCAAACCATGAATGTGTTCCTTCCATTCCCATTCCTGTTTATAATATGGTGATGGCTGGGAACTTCATTGTCAAGTCCACAGTTTTGTTATCAAAGAGATAAACAGTACAGAATGGAATCATTTTATACAGATCTGTGATACTTTCTGCTACTTATTAATGTGCTTTGCAGGATCAGTACTTACATCATTACAGTTCCAGTGCCAATACAGTAAGGATGTTCTTGCCACTACAGCAAGTAGAGAGTTTACTATGGTAGACCTATGTGAGGTGTTTTGTCAGCTTGAGATACTAGCAGTGTCTTCCTTAGGCCTAATATTTTGTTGACCATAAATGGTGGTGTCTGCTGGCTTAAACATGTCAACACATGTCTGCTTGGCCATACTGTACTTCTGTACTTCAGGGAAAAGCAAAGGATTTGATAAGCGTTTTCTAACAGTTCTGTAAGAGAAGGCTGGAATAGTCAGGTTCTGTCTCCATGGCCTGCCTAAAGATGTCTGCATATAGTCTGCCTGAAGATGACATCAAGGTCTCCTTGCTGAGCAATAGTGCCACCTTATGGAACTGAAAAAATAAACGTTGGTGCTATTTCAGGAATAGTGCTTTCAGTTTCACTGCTGCAGTTTTTATGGTGTGGCTGACCTGGATCACTGTGTGCAATAACCACCTGGACCCAGTAATGGAAAGTCTGATTCAGGGTGTAGCTGATAAGGAATGGAAGTGTGCCAGCGACTGTGATGATGGAGAACAGGTCTTATCAGAGAACCACTGTGAAAATTAACTTGAACCTGTCTAGGGGCTTTCTGTTAAAATCCTGATTTTAAGTAATCTCTATATCTGCCATTTAATAAGCAGCTTTTAATTTCTTGGAAAGCTATGCAAGTTCTTAAAATATTAAGAAAGATGCATATAAATTATAACTTGGTGAAGTGTTTGAGCCCTCTTTGGAACAAACTGCTAAGAAAACAATGGACTTTGTCTATAAAAAAACTTCTTGAAATATTTTGGTCAAACAGTAGATTTGCAATAAGAGTAAATCTAAACTTGGTAAGATGTAGTAATTTGGTGGTTTATTTAATATTGCATAATTTAAGATCTGTATTGATAATAAGATCTATATGTCTAGATATTTCTATATGTCTAGATATTTGTGTTTTCTTAATACATTATATCCTTGGAAAAGCTTGGCCAGCTGATAACTGCTATACTTAGGAAAAGTTTTCAACTTTCCATAACTGTTGGATTTGTGTCCCTGTTGCCTCTTAGTGGCAAAGATATAGTTTATGTTGCCAGACATGCTAGAAAATTAGTGGTACATTAAAGAAAATCTATGTTCTGAGCAACACAAGTATTTTAGCAGTCTTGAAATCCTGACTGGAAGAGAAAATGCTGATATTAGTGGGTTTTTCTCCATGTTTCTCACCAGAAGCTAACAAGTTCTAGCTCTTATTTTGCCAAAATATAGAGACAGAATTGCCAAAGCATCGCTCAGTGTGTGCAGCGTTCTTACTTGATAGCATAAGCAGACACAGTAATAATTGTTTTGCTGCTGTTTCCTTTTGTGATAAGTTTTGTTTTTTTTTTTAAATGTAGCTATTGAGCCTGCTGGTTTGTGGGTTCTTTTTTTCAACTGTAGGCATGTTGTGGTAGGCTTTGTTGGGAAGGGAGTGCATAAACTGGTAAAGCATTATGCTGAATTGTGAATAAACTGTAATTTTCATACTCCTCCTGAATGAAGCAGTGCTACTCTGCTTGTTTTGAATGTGCAAAACATAAACACCTTGAGCAGATGAAAGTCTCTTCATGAGTTCTTACATGTGTATAAGGATAATAGTATTCATCTGGTCTTTCAGCAAAAACATGAATTGTTACAAAACACACTTCCAGAAGACCATTTAAGGCGAAACTTGCAAATGGTATAAATAATGCTGAATAAAACCTGATTTCTTAATTGACTAATATAGGAATTTTTTCTCCAAAAAGGAGCATTTTGGAAAGGCTTGGTTTTTCTGTCATTCATTCATCAACTTGTATTTAAACTTGTAAATTAACAGAAGTTAGTTTGGAAAAAGATAATTACAAGACAATCATAAATGAGGAAAGACTTCTCAAATTGTCACTGTGAGGAAAGGGAATAATCTTTTCATTCATGCCATCACCAAGAGTGGTTGGAACTGCTTCTGGCTGAGATTCATGTATTGCTTTGTGATGAAATTCCTCTTTTTGTTTTAAAGGTGACAACAATAGAATACCTGTTATCAGCTCACTCAAGATTAGAGACCAGCAGAGATCAGCAGTTTCCACAAACTGGATGCTCCCCTACAACTACACGTGGCCTCCAGATAAGGTCTTTGTAAGCACACCTACAGCTAACTACACTCTTCGGGATTACCAAAAATTCTACAGAGACATCAATTTTGAAGATGGCTGGCTCATGAGACAAGACACTGAACCCCTGGTCTACCAGATGACACCGCCTGGTGTGCGCATACACTGTCTTTATGGTACTGGTGTGGAAACACCCGACTCCTTCTACTATGACAATTTTCCTGACAAGGAACCCAAGATTCTGTACAGCGATGGGGATGGTACAGTAAACTTACAGAGTGCCTTGCAGTGTCAGAAGTGGGTGGACATGCAGAAACAGGAGGTGGTGGTATTTGAGCTTTCAGGAAATGAGCATATTCAAATGTTATCCAATGATACTACTATCTCCTATGTGAAAAAGCTGCTTTTTGATTTGTGATACCTTGTGTTGACAGTTTTCCTCACCTGTGATGCCTTCCCTTAAATATGGGGAAATTACCTTTTAATCCCTTGATATATAGATATGAATTATTTATTTTGTTGGGTTTTTTAAGGCTGTGTTCAAGAAGTTGTTTGGTGTCCTAAATGACTGTTTGTCTCTGATTTGTGTTTATGATGCTTCATGGTATTTTCACATTCTGCAAATTTGGTCAAATATGCATTTTGGTGCCTCTGTGTCCAATATTCATACAGATTTTTGATCATGCAGTTCCTCACACATACTACATGGAATTATAGATATTTGAGTTCCTCTTTGTGGTTTTGCAGGGTTTGGAGTGGGAGGGCTAGGAAGGCTTGCAATTTCAGGTTCCCCTAAAACAAGGGAATTAAATTAACAATTTGGGAAGCACAGTGAACTTTCTCAAGGGTCTTTCATTTTCAATTCTCAACTTCCCAGTATCATAGTCTGTAAATGTGTATATCTACTAGGTAAGATAGGGAAGAGCTCTGCCTGGTACTGTACTACCTTTGTTGTAACCCAGCCTTTCTTTTGTTACAGCTTTTTGGGAAAGAAAAGAGAGATATGGGAAATACTTGAAGCTTTTTATTGGGTACTTTTTTTTTTAGGAAAATAAGAAATTTTTTCAACTTCTAGAAACCTGATTTTCAGTCTGAGGAATTCTCACCTTGTGCTTTATTTATCAGCAAGGGAAAGAAGCTGAACAGAGTTTGATGCTTGCAATAACCGTAGCTGTGTGTAGTAGCACATAAGTTAAAGCTAATTGAACACTGGCAAACAATCCATACATTGCAGAACTCCATTTCTGGGTGAAAAATGATCTCCTGTAGTGGAAATGATAATGGATGGTGTGCATTAATCAAAAGGAAAATTTTTCTCCTGAAATGGAGTGGGGAATAGAAGCCAGCATATTATACACTATGAAGTATAAACCTTGTTCTCCAATACTTAAGCACTTGCAGTTACTGAGCAAGTAGTGATTGGATCAGCACTGTATTAGCTGAAGAGAAACTCTACAGTTTCAGACTAAAATTCACGTCAGAGATGACAAGTCTCATTATTGCTGTTTCAAGAACTAGGGATATGGTATTCCTTAAGTGTTTATATGAATTGCTGAACATATAATTCTGTTAACTTTCTGCAGTATTGTTTCACTCAATGTTTTTAAGAAAATAAACCAGCTAAGAACTCTGACACTCACAGAAATGATAGCCTAAAGGCCATCAGATTGACAACCTTGATTACAAAAGACCTGCTGGAGAAATAGCTTCACCTATTTATTTTTTTCTTTTGCTTGCTTTCAAACCAGTCACCCAGTTAGACTGCACTTAGTTTTCTGAAAACACAATTCTGAATGCTTTCAAATGCTAGGTCCTCCAAGAAAAATGTTTTAAGTGTTTCAGAACTATTGAGGATGCATTACTTAAGAAACTGAAGTTGTCTAAAGGGTAAAGTTTTCTAATGATTTTGAAACAAGGCTTAAAGTTTGCTGCCACTAAACCCATCAGTAAAATGACAGGCTTGATCTCTTGTTACTGTAGAATGCAAACATTTTGACACAGGAGGTAAGTTTAAGGCATTAAGTTTTAATTCAGAAATTATTTGTAAATGCAGAACAGCTTGAACTAGGGTCATGGATAAGCTAAGTCTTCCTAGGTAATAACTTCCTTATGTAGCTTCATTGTTCCCTGCATTTTCCCTATTATTTTTGTTGAGGGAGAAAACTAATTTTTAAAATTGAATGATTTTGTTTGCCATCAGTTGCCCAGGCCCCTACAGTTCAACAGTGATATTGCCTAGGCTTTTTCCACAGTAAGTACTAACCCTACGAAGATGTCCTTCAGCCAAGTATTCTATTTTATGCAGGGCTGTCAGCTGGATAAGCTTCAGGCTTGTGTTCCAAGACTGCTCAAAGATGATCAAGCTCTTCCTGTGGTCTGACTCAAATTCTGAATGAAATGCTATGTTGCTGGTTTATGGGAGAAGGAAATTACAGAAAACAGCTTATCCCAACCTCTCTTGCTGAAGTAGAGTGCATGTTAATAAGCACTGGAATGAGTGGAGCTGGGGGCCGTATTGCATGCTACCAACACGGGCATCAAGGGCTGAAGAAATGAGGAAAGAACATAGGTAAACAGGCCTTAATCTGTTCTGAGGGATGCTTCTAAGATTTGTTAGATCCTTACCCATTAATCCATGGCATTTTTGCTCTTGTACCAAGAATTTAGTTTTGGGATTTTTTTTTATTTGAAGCGCCAAAATACATGATTCCAAAAGGTGCTCTTTTCCTTTACTAATTTTCAAATATGATTTTTTTTCTTAATTTTTTCAAACTATCATTGTTTGTAAATCAGCTTTCCACTAGTAGACAAGCCCTAGAGTGTGTCTACCTAAAGAAACCTGTAACAGTTAACCTGATAAAATTAAGCTGGAAACATTCAGGGATTTTTTTTTTATTCTATTGTTTATAACTATAAAACCTTGTTGTGCAAAAATGAGAGTCCCAGAGTTAAGTACTTGTGTTAGAACAAGCACAATGCTGCTGGTGAGGTTGGTTGAATGCGATGATTCTGCAGCCTGTAGTTCTCATTTACATCCAGAACTTATGATTTTTCTAGTAAATCATCTTCAGCCCTCTGAGTTCCAGTTTCTGCATGATTAGAAAATGAACTGAAAAATGAATGCAGATAGTAAATGACATTATTCTAGTCACTGAAACTGAACTGCTTCACTTGGCATGTTGAGAAGTGCTTACTCACTATGGCATGTTCCTCTACAAGGAGAGTATTTAGCATTACTGTTGCAGGCCTGCTAAAGCCATGTATGTGCACTTGAGCATTCTAGATTCTTGTGGGGAGAGGTGTGAAGAAATAAATCCTTAAGGACAGGAGAATGTGGCACTTGTTTAAGAGGAGTAACTCAGGTGCTCTGCCACATTGCACAGTTGAAATGTTTGAATTTACTGACATATCTTTGTTATACCTAATACACATCAATCGTGTCTCTCTCCATAATTTTTACTTGGTTTTATTCTTCCAGAATATTTTCAGAAACCAAAAATAGTCTTGAGGACCAAATGTGTTTCTTATTTTTGGAAAAATGTATAGAAAACACTGAAGAGACAGCTTTCAGCTGTCAGACTTCTGAAGAGGTTCAGAGTCACTGTGTGATTCTGTTTAAAAACAGAAGGCTTCAATAACTAGCAATAATTGCAAAGGACTTGCAGACCAAAGGAAGGAATGTTTGGTATTAAGGTAGTTCTTGGAGCACAGTGTGTTCAAGGCCCTATTAAATTCAGGGAAAGTTTGGCAATGACTTTGCTGCTCTACACTTAACAGTATTTTGTATGGAACCTATTCTGAGACCTAGCATTTTTATATGCTCTTTTTGTGTATGAATGCGTTCAATAGATTTTGAATATTTTATTGTCAAACTTTGATAACATAATAAAGTTGATCTAATACAGCTTGTCTCTTATTGTGAATAATGTATTGTCTCACTGCTCAGATGGAATGTCAGCTTGTACTCTTTTTATTCCCCAGGGATTCCTGATGTCTCATTTTTCTCACAGTAATGGCTGCTTGGTTCATTCTCCAAATGCACCTACTGCCTTGCGGTACACTTCGTTCAAAAACAATTAACAGAAAACTCTTATGAAGATGTGGAATTGAGATAGCAAACAAAATAAATTTACTTCCTTCCTCATCTCAAAAAAAAAATATATTACTGGGATGCCTCATGCTCCTGTTCAGGTATTTGTTTTAAAATTAGCCCATCAATCCCTAAGTATCCAAAGTGCTTGTGGTTGCTTTCATACTGTTGTTTTGCAAACTCATCTGTAAACCCATGAACATCAGTTTCACGGGTGTGCAGGACAATCTTTTTTTCAATTGAAGATAGTGCATTGTCTGCTGTTAAGGTTTTTTCATATTTTTTTTTTTAAGGGCAAAAACTCCCGGAAACTATCTCCCTTAAATTAAACTACAAGCCTGTTGCACAAGCATGAGTCCTCTGGTGACTGGCCTGGGTGCTTCTCTAACCTACGTACAAATGATTGATTTGAGATACAATTTGAGGGAAAAAGGAGGGTGAATCTTGCTTTGTTGGTGTTGGTTTTGTGGGGTTTTTTTTTATATGATAGGGTCTGTAACACAAGGTAAATGTTAGTGACTGTAGCTTCTCTCTGCCCTAGATCCCTATTAAATGGACATCTTGTCCCAGTAAAATGCTTGTTCATGACTTCCTTAAGGTTCATTAACACCATAGGATTGCAGAAGAAAGGGGAATATGGCTCTCCTCCAGCTCCCTATTTAAACAGGCAGAGTCCTGCACTAAAGCACCATGGTAATCCCTGGAAGAAGCTGGGCACAGAATGATAATGAGGCCTGGCTAGAGTGATGCCAAGCTATGTGAAAGGCTGGTGTCCTGTATAGCACTGAAATACTGAGGCAAAGCTGGCATTGGTTCAGGCTGTGCATCTTTCCAATAACAAAGTCACACTTGGTTATTGCTTGATGCTATTTTGCTGTGCTATCTTACATGGTTACTTTAATGATAGGATTGCAGAATGTAGTTTTGAGAAACTGTGGTGATTTTCTCTTTGCATGAATTAGTTTTGGCTTTTTTCCTCCAATATTCTTGCTTAATAGTTCCTTTTTTTTTTCCTTGTCCCAAACCATGCAGCACCTACAGCCCGTATTCTTTTTCTCCTCATGTAACAGGCAATTACTAATTTTTGTGGGCATACTTTAGCAACTTAACATACTTTATTGACTGGTTTTCAAATTGTTGAAGTTATTCCCCTGCAGCCCAAATCTGTTATTTCTATAATGCTCTCTGTGTACTGGAATGTATCCTGGATACATGAGCCACATTAAATAATAGGAAAATCTTACTTATTGAGAGAGAAATATGTTTGTGTAGTCAGTAGCATTACGGATTTGTGAACCTCTGATAATCTGAAGGCATTAATATTAGTTGTGTGTTTCAGATCTAGAGTTTTTGTTTCTGTTTTCAACTTGTATTCAAGCAGCTAGAATGAAGTGTGCCTTTAATTCTATGCTTTTGGTGACTTTTTGATCGATCCAAGGGGCAAAAATGCCCCTCAAACTGTGCAGTTCTGTGTGAATTGTGACTGATTTATTTCCATTTTCATCCATGAAAGCTCTGTAACTTTCTGAGGGTGACATAAAGTATACTTTTATAAACTATATTGCAAATGCAGTAGAGGGCAGTAGCGTATAAGTTCGAGGGGGTTTGGTAATGTTAAATGGAATCTGCTAATTTCACCTGAGGAGTCCAAGATTGCAAGCAACAGAAAACCTCAATTCGATATCAACAAAATGTTTCCTGTCCTGAAGCAACTGTCCATATGCAGATTCTGCTTTTGGAGAAACTTTAAATAGTAATGCAGACTGTTCCATCTGACAGACAGTGAGAAACTGCAGCTTGATTCAAACCGAGTACAAGAAACTGAGACATTAATTGTAGATCTGCTGTGCTCTACCCATGCAGATTAAACCACAAACTGGACACTGCTGTCAGAAGCCCGAGTACTAGCTGTAGTGTCTGCACACCAACAATAGGGTGAACCATTTCTGCAGTTGAATTTTACAGGTTGTAACCTGTCACTTCAACATACTATTCTCTAACCACCACATGGAGTGGATGTGTAACTATACTCAGTGTACAGTACTAGGATGTACAAACAGATCATGTATTTTTAAAAATGCTGCAAATGCTGCCAGACCTGTTTTCTTGCTGTATTGCTGATCAATGGACCTCCAAGTTTTTGCTTTGCTTGTAACCACTGACTCATGCCTAGTAACATTTCTGGGAAGGCAGATTATTGACGAAGCTGCAATGACATGTATAACTAAAAATGTCACCTTATGTGAGTAAAGTGTAAGCATCCACAGAGTCATCAAGCCAGATGGTAAATTCAGCTGCATGAAAATACTGTGCCTACAGGCTAAGTATTTCCATCACTATTATTATTTTTGAAACTGCTGTGTCTGAGGCTGCCAAGGAAGGATTCTAGTACAAGTCTAAGCAGTTTGATCAAGATGAACCAGGCACACTGCTATGATCTAAGCTGTGCTAGGAGAGTCTATGCACCTGTATAAAAGTAAGAATATACAAAATATCATTAAACACTGAAACTGTCATGACCAGAAATCCTCGCTTCTGATGGACCTGTTTCAGTCTTGAGCTCTTGCAATATTTCTAGATGAAGGCTGTTCAAGTACTGTTGTCCCTTTTTGACACACTGACACATGTAACTTCTTCAAATTCCAGAAAAATCTCATTGGGTACCTTTAACTCCAAAGTTAGTGCTCTTGTCTTTAAATCATCTTCAGTCTACAGAGAACTAACCATTTGCTAGAGTAAGGGTAAAGCTGGCATGCTATTCTTTGATAGAAGAAAGAATACGTGAGGAAAAAAATAGTGAATGAATGAATGTATTTTCTTCATCACACATTCCTTGTTAGTAATTTCATTTTGCTGAACTAACTCCAGATTTCAAAGCAGTTAATCCCCTGTGAAGATAATGCATGCTTGATTTTTCATGTACTGCATGTATTGCAGTATAAGTCAGTTCACATTTTCTGTTTCTATTACATTTGTTTTATGACACACTGAAGAAAACTAATAATGATAGGATATAGAACATAAACCAAACAAAAACCATAAACCAAAAAACATTCCATTAAAAATCCCATGTTTTGTTTCCTCATCCAGGTACTCAAACATTCTCCTCCCTGTCTTCAACTCAAATCTCTACAAAGTGTTTTTTATCACTGATCCCAAACATTTTTCCCCTGCTTAAATGGTTAGCAAAATCTCAGGACCTTAAGCTCAAACTTTCCAAAGCCAAATAATGTATGAAAAATCTTCCACACAGACAAACAAATTGATAACCATCAAATGTTATGCACAATTGCTTTCTGGAGAGAGACCAAATGATTCAACAATGGCAAATGAAGTTTAATAAACCTATGTTTTCTAAGCAGGGATACCTATGCAAAATAGACTTTAGCTGAGAACTTAAGTGTGCCAGGAAATCAGAAAAGAATGAACTGAAATCCCAGAAAGGCAGCAGGAGGAAGTGGGAGGCTGGGCTGGTAGAGTGATGTCTGTCAGGCTATGAAGTATTTGATTTTAAAAGCTACTTCTTCAAAGCCAAAGGGAAATTCTGACTCTGGGGGAGACAAAGAAACAAACAAGTAGCTGACTGGACTGCAGTTACTGGTATTTTACTATCCTCTCTCCAAATCTGTTTAGCAAGTGCTAATTTAAAGCTCCCCGGGCAGCAGAGAATGATGTTGGATTGCTGAATAGTAAAGATGGCAGCTGCCTGAGAGTCCTGAAGTTACATTTGCACAAGATACTTGTATAGATACTTGTATATATATTATAAACCTTGATCTACTTGAAAAAAAGTTGTCAGACTTATGTGGGACGGTTCTTGATAACAAGGGTTTAGCATCAGGCCTGTAAGGAGCAAGATACTATGTGTTACTCCTTACAGAAAGGGTTTTTTTTAAATATTAAGTGTATGTTCAGTCGGTATTTTTTCCAAATGTTTCAAGTTAGTAAACAATTTAATTTGTGACTGTTTGTTGTTTGTTTCTACTTCCTGTACTCCAATTAGTGAATTAAGAAACTGATTTGACTGGTTTCACTAATCAGAAGAAGGTATGTGCTGGCTCAGATTGACTTCTCAGAAATGTACAAACACATGACACAAATCCATTTCTTTGCCAAGAAGTGTCATATTTTATCTGATGAAATTAGTCAAGTTGTGATATGCAATAGGATCTGTAGGGATCAGACCTGACCTTACGTGCCATCTGTTACAGGAAAACAGCCCTGAGCTCCAGTTGTGAACCAGGAACCTATTAAACCAGACCAGACCAGCCAGCTTTGGCTGCCTTCAGCAAACAGAAGTATATTAGCATCCTGTACAACAGAGAACTGACTGAACCAGTCTGAAGTGTGCATGTCATTGAAAGCCCACGAGACTTATCACTAAGTTTTACTGATAAGCTGTTAATTACTTCGTTGGTGTTGACTTATGTCATTTTTCCTGTGAGGAAGCAGTTGTGAAGAAACTACTGTTTTCTCCTAAGCTCTGTGTGCATCATCAGTGCAAGCAGTGAATCACATTGGAGGACATTTAACTTCACTGGACAGCATCCTCTCCAAGGCACCTGTTTCAAGCTGCACCATGCAGCTTTCCAATCCTCAGCACTACCTCCTTTCTCATCTTACTGCCTGCTCCTAACTGGTGCACACACTTGTCTCAGTAACAAAGTTAAAAATTACCAAATGCCAATCAAATAAAAATGGATGTAACAGGTAATTTTCAGCTCACTGCATCTGTAGTTTTGGACATAGCTATAATCCTCATTAACTTTTCTAAATACGGGAGGGACCCTATTTCAAAAGGTGTGTGGGAAGCTACCACAAATGCAGGCAGTAGGAATTTGTATGCTAACCTCCCACATTGCATTAAAATGTCCTGCACCACAGGAGGTGGTATGTAGGAGTGGGTGGGCAAACTTCAGAACAGAGAAAGGTACTGAATCACTTCAAAAATTCTCATTGCTCTTTATTTATGTATTCAATTACTTGTTCCAGTTTTTACCTCCTAAGCACTCTTACTTCACTGGGTTATTTCAAGGCTGAATAGAAGTGCTACATTCTTGATGCAAACCTGTCTTTACTCCCACTTCTCTTGAAATTTAACAAGCAAAATTTTACCGAAAGATAATGAACCAACTGCCAAGCAAGTTCCAAACCTAGCTTGCAGTTCTCAGGATCCTACTATCCAGGATTCACAAAGATGTACAATTCTGTTACAGTTGAATTTGAAGACACTTGTACTTTATGTTAGTCCAACAAATACTGTTATACTACAGATTGCAAAAAAAAAACAGGAGAGAGAAGCAAGAGCATGAAAGGCTTATGTATTTGAGACCAGTGAAAATGAAAGGGTAAGGGACAATGCTGAAAATGTAATTAAAGGTGGAAAAATGGACTTTCTGGATGCTGAAACCAGCTGTAACAACTGGAGTTGGAAAATCTCTAGTTCGGATGAAGAGTGTTGAAACAAAAGCAAGGGTGAGTCTCAAGGTGGTAGCAGTCACTTAAATTTTTATCAGGAATTTTCTCCTGTGTAAAAGGGCAGAAGCACAGTGCAGAGCATATTTAAAAAAATAATACCTTTCCCTTATAAAAGCAATAACAAATTCTCAACTTCACAGATGTATGAAAAAGACTACTTTAAACAGTGTTATTACTGCCACTTTTTGCCCACTTGTTCCAACTAATTGCTATTCGTATTTATTTATAAGTGATTTATTTATAACACCTTTAGTACATATTGCATTATCAGCTTTCAGTGGAAAAGGCAAGAAATGAACAAATTCTACTTGAAAGAACTACATTTATGCCAGAGTCTTGTTAGATGATGCTTTAAAATGAGCTTGTGGCTTAAACTGCAGTTCTAGACTCAAAGGGTTTCATTATAGATGTTTCCAAAACTAATGATTACCCTCTAAATGAAGCCCTTGATGACATTGTTTATATTTGTAATTAAATTTACAGGGGAGACTCAATTAGTTCAAATATGGTTTG
This sequence comes from Heliornis fulica, assembly GCA_013399135.1. Lineage (NCBI taxonomy): Eukaryota > Metazoa > Chordata > Aves > Gruiformes > Heliornithidae > Heliornis > Heliornis fulica. The sequence continues at coordinate 104,698 of VXBZ01001231.1, read as the reverse complement.
GTGCATGGATGCTGGCTGAAGCAGTCAGTTGATCTGAATGTCCAGTCAGGCACACTTGCTTTCTGACAAAAATCATTGACCATGGAATACTGGCATCCTAAAATCTGCAAAGCTCGTGAGCATTGCGCTACTTTTCATATTCCACTACAAAACTGGTGACTCTCTGCTAGGGGAAAGATTTTAAATTTTCCTATTTATTGATTGATTTCAAAATCAAGCTGTTCCTCAATTGTGTTACTGTTGAGCTCAACAGTATTTGTGGTTAATTGGGATTTTGAGGGTGGTGCTCTCTTTAGTAGGGAAACCACTCCCTATGATATTGAACCCAAGGAAAAGACTCTATTAAGTTGGGTTTTTTTTTATTCAGAAGTGTTAGAACCAGGTGTATGAGTCCATGAGCTGACAGAAGCTTTCTTACCTCACACCTGATGGCTAGCTCAGAAATATCAAGGCACAAGATAGCACCAGCTAAATGCAAAACTACAAAATAGCAAAGAATGACTACAGGATTTATGTCTGTGTTGCTAATAATATGCAATGTCTTTGACTCTTCACAAATAAAATTCAGAGAGGTTAAGAACAGAAAAATATTTATCTACTTGACAAGGGGATCTGACAACTTGATTTTTGTGGAAGTATTTACCTGTGAAGTGCCTAATGCTAAATATTTGTTATTGCTTTTAACATAGCCCTCTGCTCCCCCTTTATTTCAGTGCTGCTTTTTCTACCTACAGCAGAGTTCTAACCCACAAACATGTCCATAAGGACTAGAGTAGCTCCATGGAAACTAAGATATTCCTTTTTTCAGACTCACTAATTTTTCCTCACATAACTGCCAGCTAGAAGATGATCTGGCATAAGTAATGCTTTCGTTAAGATAGGGTGAATATACTGACAAGAATGTATTAACAAAGATGAGTGTTTGCTACTTTGCTTTATAGATTATTTTCCTTATTAAAGTGCTAACTATTACCTCTGCAGTTGTAAACTGAAACCAGAAAGCCATATATATTTCTTTTGTTACAGTGTATGTTAATCAAGCACTCAAACTTAATGCTTTTGCTGCAGAATAGAAAGCAAAGTTATGAAATTCTTAATAGTGTTCATATTTACTCTAGAAGTTAACTTCGGACTCCTAAGTCTGACTATGATCACATTCTTTCTTTCATTTTAAAATAAAAAGTTGTTTTTTTCCTCAAAATATGTAAAACCTGACTCCCCCCTGCAAATCTCCAAAAGACAAAAATTACAACCAAAACACCAGGATCTCTCTCTGAACTCAGATCCACATTAAAGCCATCACAAGAAAGTGATGTCAATTACATAGAGGCTGGGCTCACCTTCAGGAACTTTGTATTCCCATGGAATAGTGTTACAAGTACTATGCATGTGAAGAAAGTAGTTTTTAATTGAAGGTGTTTCTTGCAAACAGTTTTGCATCTTGGAGATGTCAATTCTCCATGCCATACAGTTAACTGTCTGTTAAGCAAATACTTCTTGGAAAGCTGTCTTAAAACACTGCAAACTTCTGAGACAAGAACATATTTATGAACATTTTAAATAGTAAGGAAGATTTTTTTCTTTCTTTTACAAAGCCACAGACATTTCCAAATGGGTAGTGATTTACAGATTGTAAGCAGAAAATCTAATTTTCTTAAATTCATCAATTAAATTATATTATTTTAGTATAAAACTAAATTCTGTCAATAAGAGACATCACAACATTTTTAGTCATTATTAGTGCACTGTGGTAAAGCCCTTTGACATATAGAAATATATTATTTATTAAAAGTAGTCTGTAAAGGAATCTAGACAATCATTAGTATAGCATTTGTGTGGTATACTTCAACTGTTGGGGCAGGTAATGCTGTCTGTAGTCTCTGTGTATATTAGGTGTAAGCCCCGAACGAAAATTCTTTTCATCTGTTAGATAATGAAATCATTGTATATCATATACTGTACACTAGTAGCAATGCAATTTCCACAGCTTTTATTACTAATTTCCACACTTCTTTCATTAATATCCTCTGAATGAAAGAGCTCCCTATTCACAAACTTCAGTTGTCCTCGATCAGCTCTGACAGCAAGCTCGTGGCAACTAATACCTTTGCACTTGATGGTTTACAAAGTAAGCCCTAAAAATACATATGAAATATTGATCTTTAACCCATCTGTCAAAGATTTATGACATGAAATGGGGTTAATACAAATAAAGCTCTGGTGAGAACTGAAAATCTGCCTAACTCTCTTGGCTTTTTGAGGCACACCTATGCTGGGGCATGCAGCAGGCATTTTATTTTGTGGGTGCTTGCTGTACCATGGTCCCAGTGCAGGAAGCGGTGTGGGGTGGGATTTATGTGTATACAATGAAAGAATTTTAAACTATTTGGGAAATGTGTAGTCACAAAATAAATTAAATTAAAAAATATAGCAAGGAAAGGGAAGAACAAGCAGCACAATCTCATTATCAAACAATGGAGCATGTATTTCTGAGACTGAGAAAAGCCAAGCTTCTTTGCACAGAAGCAAGCAAATCTACTTTGCAGAAATGCCTACAATGCAAAATTGCCCACTGAAATCCAATTTTATTTACAATAGATTAGTGGATACAAAAGGGATAGTGGTATTCAGAAACCAAAAGCCATCTCTTTTTTTTTTTCCCTTAACCTAGACCTTAAACACTGACCTGTAAGAAGTAATATAGTCATATGCTTAAAGAGTATTTACATAAATTTTATAGAACTGACATTACTGAAGATTGGTTTTCAAAAATTCCCGTCTTTCTAGACAAGTCCAGGAAGCTAAAGCACATCTCATTTACATTACAGTAATTTTCATTTTTTGGCTAGAAACACTTAAGTCATATTTTGTCTTTATTTATCAAGCCACAGAAAGGATGAAAAACAACTGAGCTAAATTGAAAGACAGTTCATTGCACATAGTTAAACAGCTTAGATATATATTTTGTTTGCTCTAACACCAAATATCATTATTGCAAAGCCATCTTTCATGCCTTTTAACATCAGTTAGATACAGAAATCTATTTAAATTGTTCATTAAATAGTGTTTAAGCTTCTAGTGTTTAATAGGAGCATCAATACACCCCATAACCTGTAAAACTTAGTGATTTTTTTTTTATTCAGTAGTGTTATTTATAAACACATTGTAGGCAAGTTTGAAGTCTGCCAAAGTGAATTTGAAGGAAAAAAAGAGGTTACTTTCTATCAAATTTTTAAGGGAAACATATAGCAGACATATGCTTTTTAAAAATGAAATATATATCACAGATCTTAGACTTTATACTTGTCACATAGCTGAAGCAGCATGTTAACATTCAATAGTCTCCATTGCCATAGCAACACATGCTTGTCAGATCAGGGCTGAGTTGATGCGGGCACCTCCCCTGCAGAAACAATCTGCTAAACCTTAAACATGAACCTCTAGAATTCAGTAGGATTTTAATCAAATTTATTTTAGAAAGGCAATATTGTTACAGAATACAAAGTATCCATCTCAAGATCTGAGAGGTATACATCTCATATCTGGTCTGAGTCTGTGCAATTTGTTATTTACTAAACCAAAGTTCAGAGGTATTTAATGCAGCTGGACACTAGATTAGATGATGTGGACAACAAGTTTTTCATACCGGAAACTGTAAATTAATCAGTTTCTGATGCCTGCTTAACATTTATATAATGTTACACTGGATAGCATCCTGTTCCCTTTGGAGACTCTTCCCCATTTTTTTCATCAGACCTAAAGTTTGTTCAGTTTTGATCTCTGGCCAGGCACAAGACACTCAAGGAGCATTATCACCATGCAGAGGTGGACTGAAGAAGGGGTGCAGAGTGAAGTGATTTGTCAAGTTTGCATGAAAATAAATTTTTTTGCCAGCTTTGGATCAGTTATTACTACATTATTATTACATATGCTACCATTTATATTTTCATCATTACTTCACTAAAAGAAAAAAACCCAGCACTACAAACCCAAATCTCCCAGTTAAAGCTGTACACTTCACCTGGTTCCACGAATGCATCACTTGGACTACTAAGCCCGGTTTCCATGGCGATACGCTGTGGTTTAGAACCTTGGTGTATTTTCAATCAATCAAGTGTTGCTACATTCAAAAATGTATGCAGATTGAAATGTTAATGTTCCTAGAAACTGAGGACTGAAAAATGCTGAAGTGAAACCTCAAGTTATACTCAATACTGCATTATTCATGATTTCACTTCTTTCTACCAAAGTTGGATGGCCTCCCTTAGTGCAGGTCAGAGAGACATTCGTATGGAAATGTTGTCTCCAGCATAAAACTGTATCTTGAAGAATTGCTAAAATCCACTTACATGTACTTGTTTATTCTGTCTTGGTAGAGCAATTATTCATAAGACCAGGTAATTTATTCTACTAATTTATGTAAATAAAAGAATACACCTTAGCTTCACATGGTTAGACAGTTCAGACTGGTAAGTTAAAAAAAATTAATAATCTCCTGTAGCATTTTTTTTCTGAGCCACTAGTACACATTTCTTACGAGACACTTAAACAGTGTAAGACATATAGCATAGAGAATAGCAAACAGCAGGTAACTTAGTAACTCAGTGTCTGGTAGGTTATTTTAAGCTTATACTTAGTAGAACAACTTGCTTTATGTGTATTTTAATCATTATTATAAGGCTCATTATGTGTGTGGACTTAGAATGAGTTAAAGAAATTGCCAATGTTTGTTCGTATCAGATAGTTTTCAGAGCCTCTTAAACACTGGTTGCTCAGGGCAATGTTAAATCAGAAAAGATTCATCTAAGATGAGAGTAATTGCCCACATGCGCTGTTTTCTGTATCATATTTTGAGAAAATTTGCTAGCCATATCTTTCCTCTTTTAAATAAGACATTATACAGAAGCTGAACTGAAGCTAAAAATGCTTTTTTTAGAATTTAAAATAACTTCTTAAAAATCTAGACTAATATTTAGAACAGTAATTTCTTGGATATTTCAATTTGTGACCCAACTGCCTACGTTCCAAGATGGAATATAGAAAGTTCCATCCAAATATAAGGATGAACTTTTCCACTATGAGGGTGACAGAGCCCTGGGACAGGCTGCCCAGAGAGATTGTGGAGTCTCCTTCTCTGGAGACATTCAAGACCAATGTGGACACGTTCCTGTGTGATCTAATCTAGGTGATCCTGCTTGGACAGGGGGTTGGACTAGATGATCTTTTGAGATCCCTTCCAACTCCTAATGTTCTGTGATTCTGTGAACTGCAATAACTAAAAATCTGATTGAATCTGAAAGTATTGTATTACTTCAACTTGCAAATAAGTCTCATGTGATAATTGACAATTAAATATTTTTAGAAACACTGATAAATTACCTTGGGAAGCTTTTGCAACAAACCAATCAGTTCTTCTTCTTTTATTCCCATTTCTAGTATGCTCCATCTCATGTTTTCTCTCTTTATCAATGACTAAAAATAATAAAAAATATTAAAGAACTTATATATACAATTACCCCACCTCTACCACATAATTCTCTTTGATCAAGTAACAAATCTTTCTAGAAAAAGGAAATTAATTAAAAGTTATCATCTCCCTACCTTCAAAGAATAGCACTTAATTACAGAGTAATATTACAGCAGCAGCTAGTGTGGCTGGCATTTAAATTTAGTGTTTGGATACAGGCTAAAACTGCATTTCAAGAAGCACATCTGAGTAATAGAAAACAGGGACATGACAGGAAATGCTGTCTACAGTCCCCTGGCAATGAAGCTACATCCCATATACTGAAACAATCCACAGTGGGTATTTATGTAATATGGTTTCACAAGTCTCTGTCAACAGAGGGTCCAGTTCAATTAAGAGTCTGTTAGAATGTTTAATTACAAAGAAAGAAGGTGACTTATATCCAACTCAGACCAAAACTACTACAGAACTACACTAAAGTTGTCTTCTCTCCGGCACATGCTATCGCCTTGTACATACCACAATGTCGGTGCACCATCTAAAGCTTGAGGCAAAGGAGAATTGTTTCCTATTCTTGCTAGTTTTCTTTGACAGTGCAGTTCCTTAAACAATACTGATCATGGAGTAAAAGAGCAAGAGTAGTACTAGTAAAGGAGGCACTTTATCTGCTAAATATGTACTAGGATGACTGCTATCAATCATAACACGAAGCCCTGAGTAGCTGCAGAAAGCCTCAAGCCTCAATAATTTCATATATACTGAGAATTTACAGTGTTTCACTATTTTTTTGCTAATGTAATACTCTGTATACTTCCAAGTGCTGAATGAAGTACGGAACATTTAAAGCACTCAAACCTGCTACGTAAGATCACCTCAAAGGTAAATCAACAATTAGTTAATTACTCCGCTAAATTAACCTGTGAGAAAATGATGCAGTCCTTTTGCTACAGCTGCTGGAAACCAACTGTCTGTTTTGCTCAGTAAAACTGAGACTTTGTAGAGACAAGCTGTTCCTGGGCAGCTGCTGTACTTACATGGAAACACTCAGGAGCTGTTTGAAAGAGCTGGAAAAAGATGTGGAACAACAGCTGCACTGTATTGAAGTGAATTCAAGTAGGAGATGGCTGCAGCACACTACATTTCCTGCTGCTGCATACTACTATTACATTTCCCACTAATACATGAAGGAAGACAGCCAGTATAAATTTTTTCATCCTCTAAGCTTTCTGTGTATTTCATGACTTTATCACTTGATGGTTTTGCACCCTAGCATTTAACAGAAACTGTTAATCCCACTTTGCATTCTCAATAACACAAAATCCTTCCATTAGAATTCTAGCTGCATAACCCAGTTACTGTAATTACCTTTTAAAATACCCAATTTAACTCTCTCCACTAGGTAATATCACAATGGTTTCTATACCTACTGTAGCGAGAACCCTGATGATTATTAAGAAAAAAATAATAAATCACAGTTGTAATGTTTACAAGGCATGACCACAGAACAGTATAGTTCTCCATTAAGGTAATCCAACACACAGTACTGTACAAAGCTGAAACTGGGCTATCACAACATTTGTAACTCAAGGCATAACACATATATGCAAGTTAAATGTAAATCTTTAAAATAGACATAATTTCAAGTTTGCGATACATAATCTACTTCCACAGAATATTTCTCCTCTTCAAAAATATGCTTTGAAGCCTTTCAAAATATTCAGAATATTCAGAAATTAATCTATAGGTTTAGGTCTTCCAGCCTCAGGGTTTGTGGTATTAGTTAACTGTTCTTTTTCATGAAGTTATAGTACACATTTACTTCTAGATGAAAAGATCCCAACCAAGTGTCCTGGGCTGCAAAAGATACATACAACATAGTATCCAAATGGCAACACACACATATTGTGTGGGGTATTCAGGCATACAGGAAAAAAGTGCACACACACATAAATGTGAATTTAATTTGCTATACTTACGTAGCTAAGCTGTAATGTGACAGCAACATTGCTATGGGAACAGGTTCTCAACAAAAGTAGGAGACTTTTTTTAAGTTAACTAAGCAATGACACTTGCCAGGCAGCACATTTTTGGATGGTTTTTGAACATCTTATGTCAGTGTGGACAACAAATATGCCAAAGCATAAGGCTAACTTAAAATCTTGTATGTTCTGACCTGTTCCACCGATAATTCTGCATTACACTTTTTTTTTTCCCCTTTAAGGATTCTACAAAGCATGACTCGCTTCCGGGTGCTTCACAAGTCTTTCCCTTGTCTTTATATTCTTCGCCTTTCATTTGTAATGTCCTATCATGTTACCAGATCCTCCCTTCCTGTTTTCTTCTCCTCTAAATGTAATAATAATGGCAATTTACTCATTTGCTTCCTGTCCATTGAAAACCTCTTTCTCTCTCTCTCATTGCTTAACTTTTTTTCAGGACTTTTCAAACCTCTTTTGTTTATTTTGCAGTCTACCTTCTCCACCAGTGTTCTCCCCTGACAAAACACACAACAGGAAATGTGTACAGTGCCTACCCACCTCCAGAGCCACGGTAAGAATGCTCCGAGTGGTATTTTTCAATTCAACAAAACTGTACGTGTATTTCTTCTTATTTCCTAAAAAGGCAACATAAGAAAATAAAGAGACACAGGAGGGGAAGGGGAAGGGGAA
>VXBZ01001231.1:77306-96467 GCA_013399135.1 Heliornis fulica | reverse complement strand
AAGGGAAAGGGGAAGGGAAAGGGGAAGGGGAAGGGAATTCCCAAGCAAAATGCACCCCTAGGTGTTAATTCTGTTCTCCCTGGTTCAGCTTCAAATCCCTGGTACAGCATGGCTGTACCTGACTGCCTGGGGAGCAAATGACTTCCGTCAGTACTTTCTCAATGACAGAACACAGCATGTACAGTTACCTGGAAATAATCCGGGTGATCTACACAAAAAGGGAAATTAAGTATTTAAAGAAGATAACCTAATCCAGATTTGCTTTGGGATACATTTATATCACTTCTAAGCTACTTCTGTCAGTTTAATCTGCAAATGGTGAGAAAACCAATGGAAAATTTGGATATTATCCCAAGGCCTTAAACATTCATTTGCAGAAGACAATAGACATGGCTTTAGCATCCTTAGAATCAACTCCTGAGTCTATACTCAACTTTATGTTATTTTTCTAAATCGTCATCATCACTGCTTTGTGTTCCATGCAGTAAATGAACCAAAGCAAAAGACTTTTGTAGGTCTTGTCATAAAACAAACAAAAAAAAAGGCATTTCATGTCCTAATAAGCCTTGATATGCATTGAAGATCTCTATAAACTAATAACTTGAATAAATAGCATCCTGTGCTTAGGTATAGAAGCCATACTGTACTCTATTTGACATTTCAAACTGTTAGTCAGACATCAGCAGTGTCAAGAAAAGGTTGTCGGTAGTGGAAGGTAATATATTCAGCTCAGTTCTACTTTTCCAGTTTTCTGATTTCTTCTTGTTCCATGATTATTTCTCTGCATCAACATTTGCAGGAATTTGTAAGTCAAATATAGAATTTTTAAACTGCCAGCAGCTCAAGTTCCATCTGGGATCTGAACAGTCAAGCTGAGCTCCTTCTGCTATACACAATACTTACACCACCACTACCAATAAATATTGTGAAATTAGAATTCTGCAGACAGATTTTCTAATGATCTAGGGGTAGAACAGAACAATTTGCTCTTTCACACTCTTACTATTACTCTAATTATAATTCCCATAAAAACTAATTTTGTAAGGTAACATTTTTAAATCTCAGTGAATCAGAATTTTGGTCAGATAACCCTAAAGATTCATGTGCATATTTAATAAATATTTAAAAGCTGTAAGTATGAGTGGCAAGTCTATGTGAATATCCACCGAACATGTGTAAAACACCAGTTTGGTTGAGTGACAGTGAATTGTATGATTCACTTTTTGCTTTTGCTCTAAGCAGCAAATTATAGTTTCTGGAAAATTTTCCCTGCAATTTATACAATAGCAAAACTCACTTTTCTATGACTTGTAGACACTCTGATGCATTGATCAGTGCTCTGCCCCTATCTGGACTCATGTGCTGTACAAGTGAAACATCTCCCTCTTGAAGTTGGATTCCTATCAAGGAGGTAAAGTTGATGACTTCCAATGGGGTTGGTCATGACTACATTTAGCCTCTAATTATGAAAGACCTGAATTGGACCAGTGAAAACCAATGTCCACAGATTCATGTCCAGATGTTGACAAAGGTCTCCTAATGGGTAACACGGTTTACAGAAACCCAGAAGACACAAGTTTTTACAAATTTAACATTCAACAGGAGTGGTGTTATAATTGGCTTACAGAAACAGAAGAGATTTCAGAATTACTGTTTCCACTTAATGCATTCAATTAATTAACAAAGCAAGATCTGAAGTTTTCTACTGTATTTCAGTTGACATTTAACTGCAATACACTGTTTTGTTTGCAATTTTCGTGATACCATTAAATCTTTTCCATATATAGCCTGTATACTTCAACTGCTGCTAACTCATAATACAGTGATTCTGAAGTTTGCTATCATAGTAAGATTACTCACTATAAAAGCTATCTCTTCTTCAATTAGAATGGAAAGTTAAATTTGTCTGACAAGTACTTTAAATAGTTCCCATTTCAGATTAGATGGCTGCCAGACCATAAAACAAGCTGCTTCTACACTGCTTCCCCTGAAACTGTTAAAAAACGAGGCTAACTTAGAAAAATGACACAGTACAGAAAATGAATATTGTGAATGCAAAGAGTTTAGATATAGGGAGTTTATTATTTTCTATGCTAGTCTCAATCAAAAAGAAAGGCACATCCTCATGTGAGTTACTGTGTGACTATGGAAAAATACCAGGTATTAATAAAACGGCCTGACATACCAAACTATCAAAATAGGGAATGTCCATTTCTGTAACGAATTCAGATTCTTCAAGAAATGCTAACATTTTGTTGTTGTTTTGAAGACCAGGCTAAGCAGTAAGCCATTACTTTTAGAATATCAAGGCTTTGTTTCATTTTCTTGAAGCAGCAATTTTTGGAAACCCTTTATATGCAATTTAATAGTATTATATCAGAACTCATACAAATTAAGATGTTTTCAACCTAAAACTTGTGATGTCCTTTTGGATAAAAATACTGGCCTTTAGAAGGAAGGCAGAGTTCTGTTCAAAGCAATAACAATTTTAATATGTATGTTAAGCTGAGAAATGTTACAAATTCTTTTTCATGTTTAATCAGAATGTTCAGACTGCTGTAGAACATCACTATGGGGGTATATTTCAATCAATCCCTCCTGAATATGTCAACATGTAATCTCTTCAACCCATTATCTGTGTTTGTTAGTATTGAAAACCATCTGTAACTTGAAGTGGATGTTCACCAAATCACATTTCTTTTTAGTTAAATCCACGACGTGGATCTGTGACAAAATCTCTAAACTATGGCTATTCACTGAACATTTTAAGGATATAGAACATAGCATCCAATGAAAAAGACACTTTATGCCTGATTCAGCAAAACAAACACGTTTAAAACCTTTATTGAAATTGGACTGAGTAAATATTTTAATTTTACTTTTACTTAAATCTCAACTGGGAAACAGAACTGTGTCCTCCGGTTTTTCTTGCCTTATTAATTAAGTTAAGGATTAAGTTATCTGCACAATTTAGACCTCAGTTTTGAATGCTTAAATCCAAATGTTGGGATATTTTTTGCAAACAAAATATTTTTATGTTTAAACCAAGGAAAGAAAAATAGCTCACTTAGTTTTTCAATTATTCTTTGTTCTGACCCCCTTCCCCACCTCCACCAAAATATAGAAGTCTTATTTCCTCAGAAAAACACTTCTAAAGCAATTGTACTTGAATGCATGGAATCCCACCTCTGCTTTTATGACAGAAACATAGTAAGTCAATGTTGTCGTGTTCAGCTTATTACAAGGATATTCCATTGCATTACAACACTCTATGGAGTATGCATATACTCATGAGTAGGCATATATACTCTATGAGTATACATTACAAAATACTCTATGAGTATTACAGAATCACAGAATGTCAGGAGTTGGAAGGGACCTTGAAAGACCATCTAGTCCAACCCCCTGCCCAAGCAGGATCACCTGGATTAGATCACACAGGAATATGTCCAGGTTGGTCTTGAATGTCTCCAGAGGAGGAGACTCCACAACCTCTCTGGGCAGCCTGTTCCAGTGATCTGTCACCCTCACAGTAGAAAAGTTCCTCCTTATATGCAGATGGAACTTTCTATGTTCCAGCTTGGAACCATTTCCCCTTGTCCTGTCACTAACCAACACCAAGAAGAGCCTGGGTCCATCCTTCTGACACTCACCCTTAACATTATTTATAAACACTAATGAGGTCACCCCTCAGTCTCCTCCAAGCTCAAGAGCCCCAGCTCCCTCAGCCTGTCCTCAGCAGGAAGATGTTCCACTCCATCATCTTGGTGACCCTGTGCTGGGCTGTTTCAAGGAGTTCTATGTCCTTCTGGAACTGAGGGGCCCAGAACTGGGCACAATATTCCAGAGTAGAGGGGGAGAAGGACCTCTCTTGACCCCCCTTCTAATACACCCCAGGATGCCATTGGCCTCCTTGGCCACGAGGGCACATTGCTGGCTCATGGTCATCCTGCTGTCCTCCAGGACCCCCAGGTCCCAATCACCTACACTGCTCTCTAACTGGCCAGTCCCCAACCTATACTGGTCCCTGGGGGTGTTCCTCCCCAGATGCAATACCCTACACTTGCCCTTGTTAAATCTCATTCAGTTTCTCCCAGCCCAGCTCTCCAGCCTGTCTAAATCCTGTTGAATGTCAGCACAACCTTCTGGGGTGTCACCACCCCTCCCAGCTTTTGTAAGTATTCCTTACAAAATCTCTGGAGTTATTAAATTTCTTCTCTAGCTGGCTAAATGGATTTAGAAATCCTTACAAACCAGTATCTCTGCAATTTAACTTCTCTGTAAATGCAACATAAAGCATACACATTCACAAAGGACACTGTGGGTATCAACATTACTCGAGGCAGAAATATCAAACTGCATGGCTGCAGCTGGGAAGGCAGCTTTTTAATAGATATGTAACCCCAGACAACACAGTATGAGATGGCAAATGTTAAAAGAAAGAATCCGTAGAAACAGGAGTAAATATTGTCTTTTCACTCCACTGTATATACACTGCATATTCCTGAACACATATCAGAAAAATCTACCAACTCTCAAAAGTGTTCTGTTGATGAAGATCAAGATTTTACAGTTTTGCTCCTTTTGTGGAATTTAACACTAGATGGCATATCACACCATGAAATGTGTAATGAAGTGTAAGCAAACATTTGCACTAGACCAGCAATTTAAAAGGCTCCTTAAATCAACAGAGTAACACTTCCGTATCAGCTCCTCCTCATAATTTTATAAGATATGCTTCAATTATGCTTTTCACAGGTGGATGAAGGATGTAGAGGTAATATAACAGTATGAAATATGCTAGGTCAACTTCTGGAAAAGTCCCTTGAAAAATAAATTTCAGTTTTCATAAGAAGGTATTTATCTTTGATTTTCTACAAAATTAATCCTATCAGCTTTTATTATATATTAAACCTCTATTACATTAGCTGTTGCTAAAATACAGTCAAGATCAATAGGATATTATATAGAAATAAATATAATTTATTTATATTTCATTTATAAATATATAAAGTATATTTATGATATATAAATAAAAATAATTTTCACGGGCTTGTCGTGTTCTCCAGACAACACTACAGTGCTGATGAAGGCAGATAAAGACACATGGGTACCACTGCACTAGCATTACACAGAACTGAAGCATCAGTCAAACAAACAAGAGATCGACATTCCTTGAAATCTCAGAATTCATGGCCTACAAACCCACTAACATACCTTGAACATTAAGATAATTTTACTGTATTTTGTCCTTCACACAGTTTATACTTCTGTCCACTGCACTTGTAGATCTGCAGTGCAAGACACAGTTTAGATGTTAACACATTTATCTGCATAAATCAATGTTATGATTAGACATATCAATTAAACCACCAGACACGGACCATTACAAACACACAGTGATTCCTCCCACCCAGTCATCAAGTGGTAGAATCTCCATATTAGTCTTTTCTCACTTTTGCCTTCTGTCTCCATTAAAGAGACAAGATTCCAGTCCCAAAAAATGCAAATTTGTTTGTGCAGTTGTATTCCCCATGTCACAGCTGGGCACTGCAAGCATAATTTTTAACAGGAACCTTTTCACAATGGATCCTATAGTGAAAGCTTTACTGCTTAAGGTTCAGAGCTTTATAGTCAACCAGTATATTTTATTCATAAGGCAACTACAAAGTATATTTTTATATCTGTAAATAAATATCTCTGATTCACCTAGGTATTATATTTGTGATGCATAAAAACCTTTAAATAAGACTTGTGTTTCATATGCTTTGGAACAGCTGGAAAACATTTCAGTAGGAATCTAGCAGGCAGAGTATTTTTATGCTACACTGATGTCTGATGCATGAATCCCATAATAAAACTCAAAACAATAGGAGCAAGAATTGGCATGCACTTCTTTTAAACTCTGCCCCTAATATAAATAAATAAAATAAAATTAAAATAAAAAAATGGATGCTCACCTTTCAAAATGGGAGATAAAGCAAGATCTTTTAGGGAAATCAGTCAGTGGGAAACAATGCTTACAGTTGCCTTCATATAAAGACAAAGAAAGCAGACTTAGGACATATGACAAAATAAATTTTTTTCTGCAAAAGAAAAATAATTTTTAGAACTCAGTTTTATATAAACTGAGACTAAACCTAAAATGTTTTAAATGACAATATAATTGCAAGAAAGAGAAGTTATATGGTTGCCATGGCTGCCTTCAAATACCAAAATATGGTTTCCATTCTTTACTCTTAACTCTGAACTTATCTCTACTACTGCTATATCATCTGTTTTTCTTCAGAAGTCTATTCTACTGCTTATGTTCTTAAACTAGACAACCTAGGTATAATAAATCTCAACATTCAACATTTCATTTTGGCTTTTTAAGTTTTAAAAGTAAGACTGGAAAAGAGTACTTTAACATCTAGTTTCTTTGCTATGCAAAAATAACTGTGGTTAAATAGTTACAGCCTTACTGATTTTCTTAGCATATTTTTTCTTCTCTCTAGGTAGATACCCAGACCAGACTAGAGTAAGACTCTCTAGCTTTATAAGATGATTTTCTCAACCATCATAGGAAAAGAAAATAAATCCCATGTTGTTCTAAATACAGCCAGGCAACCAACATACTAACCATAGCTATTTTGGTAGCTACAGCACCTTACAATGATGTGGGCTTCAAGAAGCTAATGTGGTTAAAACTCAAGCAAGACAAATTGTCAAAAATAGCTTTCCCTCAAACACAGTAATTAGCCATGCATTTGTATGTTGAAATTACAGACAGTTTTGCATTGCAAACAACTTTGTGGCAAACCAGAACGAGGCTATTTTTTTTTTCTTCCTTTCCAATACACACACTCTGATTTATGTTGTCATTTTAGTAGAAGGAAGTTTCCTCTGTCTTTAAAATAAGACAATTCCTTAGTAAAATGTGTTTGATCTCCCAAATGACAACATATTAGCTGGGGTAATATCATATAAAGATGTTATCTAAAGATACATATTTTAAGTTTCCTATATTATACAGCAGCACAACCACATGTGCAAACTTTAAATAGCAATAAACAAATAACATGAAACTCAATAACCTGATTAAAAAGCCGCTCTCAAAAATCAACCAGACTGCGTGCTTTGTACTTTATAATTTCAAGCTCAGATTTTCAGCCTTCTGTTAGCAATCAAAATATACAATTATAGGGAGCAATTTTTCAAAGCAGTCAGCAGTTTTCATTTGGGACAGAAAAAGAAGTAGCTAAGTAGTAAAATGCTGATCCGTCTAGCAAGTTTCAAACAGTCTGTGTATTTTTAAAATACTACTGTTTAATTTCATGGTCTCAATATGAATTAAGCTCTTGTGAAATACGATCCTCAATGCAGTGTGGAGAATAGCCATTTGAAAAACATTTTCCTTTACAACACAGCTGTAAAAAACTAGAACCACTCCAAGCAAGTTGTCATCTAGTGACTTACTGCAACCACAGTATTGCATGTGACAGCAACTGCAGTACTACCTTATTTGCAGCAACAAAAGCTGTCCAGATTTGCCAACATAAAAGCTGAGATCTTTGACGTGCCAATTAAGTGTGCTCATTAGCTCCACACCCTTAATAAACAGTAGGTAGCTAAAGATCTGGTGATTTATCCTGACAAAACTGATTTCTGTCTTTCACTCTAAAGGGTGTATTTCTTTGTAACGGTCAAAATGTATAAATCAGCAAAAAGCAAAAGCTGGAATGCAAAGCTGATTAATGAGGACATAAAAGAGGAAAATAAATAAGCTTGACTTGGGAATCTGTTCACAGTAGTAGACAGAATACTTTTCAATAAATAAAACCCAGCTACCTAAACCTGACACATACGCACCATCCATTCTTTGCACAACAAACCCCAATAAACCTTCTTCATTTCATTAAGCTCTGGAAGCAAAAAGTACATCTTAGGTGAATCACACAGAACCACAGAATGGTCTGGGTCGAAAGGGACCACCATCAAGTTCCAATCCCCTGCCACAGGGAGTTGAATGTATTTTAGCAGGAACACGCACGATCATCAGATGAACAATGAACATTTGCGTAAGTAGTGTAAATCCTTTACCTTCTAGTAGGTAACAATCATTCCCCATCTCAGTTATAAAGCACTACAGAAACTGCAAACAAATTAATCATAAAATGATTTGACTTACCGGAGAATAAGTCAGAAATGGGCCTGTACCCCACCCAGCTTGAAGTACAATCTGAGGCTTCCCAAAATGAGCTCCTGAGAAGCCTTTTGCTCCGTCATATTCTAGGGATGCTGAGGCCGAAAGAGTTTTGTCCAGATCAAGTTCATGGTATCAGTCCAAGCTTCTTACTAAACCTGTGCTGAGCAATGCAGCTTTAATTTGAACATATCTCCTGTACCCTATCTGAACATACCTTACGCTTTTGAGGAAAAAAGCGAAGAGCAGACTGCCAGCACTGGAGTGTAGCTCATCCAGCTACAGAATTACCAAGTACTTTCTTTTACTGTTTCAATTTAACTATACAAATGGTGTTCTCCATTTTTTGTACTCAACTGCAGACTACATATTTAAAACACATTATATTCCCCCACTAAAGAATTATTTGTTCTCATTCTTTTTCCTAAAATAAAGTTGAGTTGAAATATACTGTTATTATGGATGTCTAGGAAAGGAGAACACTTAGATCTAGAAATTTTAAGTGTTCTTTCCCTAATTAAGCTATTCACTTTAAGTTAAAAACTTTCACTTAGGAATTTGCAGAATGATATTGCTATGGCAACAGTAGAGACGTGAGCCCAATTTTAGGAAAGCTTCATAATCCAGACTTCTTGCAGTATGACATGCTGGCAGTTCCGTTCTGGGATACGGTGCTGCTTATTGCAATCAAGAATGTGGGATTAAGAAGTATGCAAGGTGCTCTGCTGGATACTGCAGGTGTTTGTGCACTGAACACTGGCCTTGAAACAAACATGAAATCAAAGGTAATGCCTTGAAGACGACAATGACCAGATTAACCATATATTTAAAAAGAATGCAAGTGAACTCCCATGGTACAGAACTGCATGCAATGGTGGCACACAAGGGAGGCATTGCAAAGTCTGCCGTTGTTTGAGATCTCCTCAATTTCTGGACAAGTACCTACAAAACTCAAAGTCCAGTAAAAATCACCAGAGTAAATCAGATTGCACTCCGCTTTATCACAAACTGAATTTAACAACAATAGAGATTTGGGACTTTCACTCTGCATAGCAAATTTTCCAGTAACTCACTTGAAAGGTGTAAATGAAACAGAACCATTTATTCAAGAATATTGATATATCTATAGGTGTCATAAATGCCCAGTGTCATCTTACCAACAGTAAGATGTAAATGAATAGATTCAAATACCTAATACCAGAAAGACTTTTCTTAGACATATGTCAACTGTAGCAGGCTTCACTGAATACCATATGCCACGAAGACACAACTTGCATTCATAAACATATGCAAGTAGGGTAACGTTTTGGTTTGATATCAAATTAATATTTTAAGGGATGCTGAAGAAATGGCGAAGCGAAAGTAAAAATCAGATTAATAATTACATTAGCCTTTGGCATTCTCATTATTTAAATTTCGAAATACTTTTGTCTTTTATAGGTCTGTTAAATTTCTATATGAACAATTTCTATAAAGAATAGAAGGCAAGATTACGGATAAATAAATGTATCAGGAAGATTAAAAACATACTCCATTTAATAAAATCCTACCAGATCAAAGCCACCCTAGTCTTCATTTGAACTTCACATGTTTAAAACTACAGAATGGAAACTTCCAGTTATACTGAAAGCCATGCTCTCCAACAGGTACTGGGACTCAAAAAAGGCTGTAAATCTCTGCTCTTTCAGACACCTTTTAGAAGCGGGTGCAGCTGTCCTGCATATAGCCTTTCCCTCCTACACTTTTGGAAACTAGAACCACAAAATTGCACTTTATTTACTGTACTTTCACTGTACTTGCTCATCACTGAAGTCTGTCATTATAGACTCTCTCTCCACACAGTTCCATGCCAAAAGGCAGAGCTATTTATGAACCTTTACCACGGCAGAGGTTGAACAGGGATAGGGATAGTAATAGGAATTCAAAGCGTGTGTTCAAAGTCAGGATCTTGAGCAGAATTCTTTAGGAAAACAAGATGGCAAATAAGAATGGAACATAAATATTCTTCACATTACCCCTAAATGGTCATTCCCAGCAGAACAAAATTAGTTGTGATTCATTCACTTTTGTTTTTAATTTGGGCATCTAGTTTGAGAAGGATCCTGTTTCCCCAATCCCCTCTATGATTCTTCAGAACTAAAAGACTTCCATGAGGTGCTTTTATGAAGTCTTGCTTAATTATTTTCATGGGTGTTTATTTTTCAAGGATCAGTGAGTAAACAATTACATCATATTTTCATATCTATCAATGTAAGGAAAAAAAAAGGAGTATTTATTAATGGCAGCATTGTAGCTGTAGTGATATAGGGATTAGAAGGAATGATTTTAGAGTTTAAAAACTGAAGGAAGAAATGCTCAGCAAGAAGGAATTTGTCACTAAAATATAAAGTCAATCTGGTACATGTTAACTAAAGTGCTAACTGAAATCAGATATATTTAGCAGTTAATTTTGTCTTGGTAAAACACAGTGGTTACCTATTCTTACTGTAGCTCTTATTCATAGAATCATAGAATGATTAGAGTTGGAAGGGACACCCAGAGGTCATCTAGTACAACTCCCCTGAAAGAAGCAGGGACACCCCCCAACTAGATCAGGTTGCTCAGGGCCTCATCCAACCTGGCCTTGAACGTCTCCAGGGATGGGGCATCCACCACCTCCCTGGGCAACCTGTTCCAGTGCTCCACCACTCTTACAGTAAAGAACTTTTTTCTAATATCCAATCTAAATCTCCCTCCCTCTATTTTGAAACCATCACCCCTTGTCCTGTCACAACAGGCCCTACTGAACAGCCTCTCCCCATCTTTCTTGTAGGCCCCCTTGAGGTACTGGCAGACCGCTAGAAGGTCTCCCCGGAGCCTCCTCTTCTCCAGGCTGAACAGCCCCAACTCTCTCAGCCTGTCCTCGTAGGGAAGGTGCTCCAGCCCCTTTATCATCTTGGTGGCCTCCTCTGGACCCTCTCCAACTGGTCCATGTCCTTCTTGTGCTGGGGTTCCAGAACTGGACACAGTACTCCAGGTGAGGTCTCCCGAGGGCAGAGTAGAGGGGGAGAATCCCCTCCCTCAACCTGCTGGCCACGCTCCTCTTGATGCAGCCCAGGATGCGGTTGGCTGCTGGGCCGCAAGAGCACATTGTCGGCCATGTTGAGTCTCTCATCCACCAGCACTCCCAAGTCCTTCTCCTCAGGACTACTCTGGAGCCACTCTCTGCCCGGTCTGTAGTTGTGCCTGGGATAATTCAGTTCACTGGGATAGTCAGTTCACTGCTTATCAGAACACATTGTTCATTTATGTAAAATGATAAATTTCTCTACGACAATATTTTATTGATGTATGGGTCTGTGTGGGAACAGAATCTACTGGTTAACTATTATGATTCTTCAGCTTTTAAAAAAGTGTTTACTTAATAGTGTTTACAGTTTAACTATTTAATTACATATATTCTTCTAAGGATATTATTATTTGCTGGATTTTGAATTGCTTAATTCTAAATTTAATTGGAATTTGAAAGATTTATATTTCATTCACAAAATTCTCCTATTAGTTTCATGTGCCTTTTTTAGGCAACCAACTCAAGAAGTTAAACACCAAAGTAATTGGAAAATGCTACATGGCCTGAGTGGGATATACCTTTAGTAACTACAAATAAACCCTGGGAAGTAAGAATGAACATTTATATTAATTTTCTAGAAAGAAACAAGCCAAAATAAGTGAAATAACTATGTAACTATGAAAGGATGCTCCTATCATTGAAACACCAAGAACAGCATGAAGAAATTCCTTTTTATCTCCATTCCACAAATTCTCTTGCTAATCTTACATATTTCCATCTAAAGATGAACAGTCACATGAGTACAGAACATATATAAGAATCCACAAAAACAGAATGAAGACTGTACAGTTAGAGTAACCAGACTTATCTATTTTTCAGACCACACTTGATTTCACCAAGTTATAAACTGAAGTGCCATTATGTGCCTCAGAGCTCTTTATTGCATTTGTGCTTCAGAAGAGGTACCATGTTAAGTGGATTTAAAGTACTGCGCTTTTTACATATCAAAAGCTGTCTTCTCCATTCTTCTTGTTCTACTGAAACAGTTTCCTTCCTTCCTCTGGTGATAGACACATAATCTTCTAATTCACATGTGATATATGATCTGACTCATAAACAGCAAGATTTATTTCGATATAACTGCCTATATATTTAATGTGCAAACCTAGATGTTAGAAATAGCCAGCAAGTGCACTCTTACTTTTCTAATAATCTCAGTCAAATCATCTTATAAATTCAGGTATTACTTGCGTGTCTCAGACTTTGAACAAAATGCTTTCTTATAGCCTAAAATTAAATTATATACAGTTTTTAAAGAAGAACATCTATGTTTGTTACTGTAACTGTATGTAGAGAAAACACCTGTTTCTAAGTTTGTCATGTATAATATCAAAACATTTAAAATATCCACATACTTAAAAAAATCAGCAGTTAAATCAGCAATCTAAGCCTGGCCTGGAAAGCGATGTTAAGATAGAGTACAATGTTATATTTTATATTCTACTACAGTGAAATTAATTTTTTAAATGAACTGGAGATTAAAAAACTTATCTAAAACACATGATATAGACACTGGTAGAGTTACATCAATGATAATCATTAACCTTAATTAAAAAGTAATCCTATAAATTCAAGATAGTAATTAACTAAAACATCTAAACAAAGAATGCCAAGTGACTGAACAGGATATTTTAGCAGAGTTAGAATTAAGGTATTCTTTCTTTATCTGACCATCTCTTCTACGCACAAGGAAAGACCAACAGGCGGTGGATTACTGTCACATTCCTGAAGCTTTAGGTAACTTGAAGAGATATTCCATAATCTTGTGCTCATAGCAGACCTGATTCTAGCTCCAGAGTTGCTCATACAAGCACTATACATATTTAGCCCATAATGAGGAAAGAGGTTTTGGGTGAAACAAGTATGTAGTGAGAGCGAAGGTTGTAAATTATTAAACACTTCATGAATTATGCCTGCTACTAAATGACTGCAGAGTTAAACATGCTATATCTTTTGTAAGGGAGGTGATTTTGAAACACAGCAATATTCAAACTGAAAGCTGAAATCAGTCTAAAGAATTCAGGAACTCTACTTTCTTGAGAGATCTATAGTACAATATTCTATTTTGTTAGAGACATCCTCCTAGCTAGGACTGTTTAACATTTTGCCATTGCTTTACTGCTACTAATAAACTCGATTAACACTAGCTTGGATAGGCCTAAAAATGCTGTGATATAGTAAACACCTCCTCAAAGTAATCTCTTACAGATTTTGGACACCTCAAAGAATGATGAAAGCTCAGAATTAAAGACTTCTCTTTTTTTTAATATGATTCTTTAAGTCAGAACAGATTGCAAAACAATTAAAAAACTTGGATTTGCTAAAGACCTCGCTTTATTTTCTCTCTTACTCCTGATTTTATTTTAAAGCTTCCACTTAAAATATTTGTAATAAAAGCAAAATCTACTTCAAACAGCCTAAATTGGGTATGGCTCTACATAACAGAATACTAAAAGTCAAAATAAACATTCCAACTTGAATACATATTGCATGTCTTTGTTACAAGTGCAAAAATTCTTTTTATTTTTGTCTATTATGTGCATGATCTTAAAACATATTACTATGTAAATTGCTACTCCTTGTAAAACTACAAAAAACAGAAAAGAAATGGTCACATTCTACTTTAAGGTCATACAATAAATTGTCACTCATGTTACTATAGAAACAGAGTGGATTTCATCATTCTAATGCATGCAGTGATAATTGTTTTATTTTAGTCTATGGATAGGTAGTTAATGGTGTCATCTGCAGTTAGCACAGACACGGACTATTGTCATCTAAGCACAAAGCTACTGTCTCCTGTTCTGTCACTGTGAGCTTTCCTAACCATCAGCAATTCACAGGGGAGCACATTCGGACAGAAAGAGGAGCTGTTGGCAGGCCTTCATTCTGTGGCTGAAATAGAATTCCTGCAGGAATTTTAGTATTTTTTCCATATGAAAAATAAATAAATAAGGTACAGCACAGAGTGCTGCTTGAGACTGTCCAGTCAGGTTATTGCAGAAGAACAGGTCTCTACGTGGCAGCTAATTAAATTTGAGAACAGGTTCAGTTGGCATCCTATCCATAACAGAAGCTTTCTCTAGAAAGTACAGCTAGATGACATAAGCTTACAATTATCACAGGTCTAAACAACTGTATATTTTAACCTTATATTATGAAACGAATCAACAGTTTACATTAATGTAAATATCACCATTCTGTGAGATCACAGGTGGTATTTCAGCTCATTTAGAATACACAAGTGGAGAGTAACATAAAGCAAAAGCATAAGTGAAAGCAATATAAAACAACTACTATCCAAATTTCAGGGTCATCCAATCTCTACCCACAACTGTGTTTCACCAGTTTAGAATTGATCTACTCTAAAATAAGTAGTTAATGGTCCCTCAGAACATTATGCAGGTAGGTCTCATTGATGGTTTGGGATGCAATCTTTCCTAACCCACTGATACCAAAGTTTTGCCCAAACAAGGGCTAAGTATCACATTAAACATCAGCAAAAGAAAATCTGTAATCTGTGGTCTCTTACAGTATGAGAATGCTGATTTCCATAGTAAAGTTCTGTTAATTTTCTAAACTGGCTCTCTTCAGGTTTATCTGAAGAGCAGGAAATCACATGTGAATGGATATTACACAGACAGTGGCATCATACTGATTTACTTCTACTTCAGATGTTTGCCATAAATTGCTGAGCTGAGCAACAGGAATGAAGTGTTCTTTCTCAGTGTACATTTAAGAAGGAATACCTATCATAACTGTTACTTCTAGTAAAAGTATCATTATCACTTTCACTAAGATTAAGCATGAACAGTGAAAGATTTATTCCCAATCAGGTATTCTCAGTTAATGTTAATTTGGCTAAAATTAATGAAAGTTATGTGGAATATTATCTCCATCTTGTAAGAAATGGAGCTAATATTTGTTTAAATATTAATGATCATATTCTTTATAAGGATAACTGCAACGCTTAACGTAGATTAGCAAAAATTAAGGTGTTTCAAATGAATAGGTTTACAGGTTAACTATAAAGCACTATTTTATGTACTTAGCCTCCCTTGCTCAACACCATAAAAATGTATAAATTGTACATAGGATTGTATTTCCCTCTGACATGTGTCTGCTCATTTTAGTTTTGAAAAATCTCTTAAAAACCAGTAAGAAGAAAAACATTTGGCTTTTCTGGTCAATTTGCCCAATTTAGAACTGACAAAAATGCTGCAATAAATTAGAGCAGTGCATCATCAAAAATAGACATTTCTGCAAAGTACTATGAAAACTAAATTATGACAAGAATTATACTTGGAAATGTCTGTTTAGAAGTCCCATCTGTGAACACAGCAAATTGTAACAGGCGAAATGTTGACTGTGGTATGATTTGCGAATACCAACAATGACATTAGATGTCACCAAGCCACACAGCCCCTGTATAGTTCTACAATCCACCATTTCTCCTCAGGTCCTAAGAACTGTAACGTACAGGTTCTTAGTCATGAGGTTTAATACATGTCTCTGACTACTGAGGTTTTCCCAATTCCTCTGGGATTCCTCAGTCTGTTATTCATAGATATGTATGTACGTACCCTACTTATTTTGTATTTAGGTCACATCAGCTATGCACACACAGCAGCACCAAACAGGTCACCATATGTCCATAAATTCCACATGTTTTTTATGCATATACATTAAATTTCAAAATGTATTTACTACAATGACCATACACATTTGCACAGAAATACAGTTATCACAATTATGATTTTAACAATTATCAGCACCACAACAAGCAGAGTCTTTTTGGGAAACATCAGACTTACTGCTCCCCAGTGCACGTACAACTTCTTGGTAAATCTCAGGCAGAGGGGATAGCCCTATATTTTCTGAACCTTTTTTTTATGGCAGACAGCCAGGCTGGAAAGATTCTGCTCCAGCCCTATGAGCCATATTTGGTAATAACTCACTTCCCAGCAAGCATATAGAAAACTATGTGAGAGGAAAAACAAAGTTCTAATTCTCACCCATTTTAAAAGAACCCATTGGAAAGAAAACCAGCAGCGTTTCCTGCAAATGTGGCTTTCTGTAAATGTCTCTGACTGTGGTGCCTGTTCTTCAGGCCCTGGCACATTTGCCCACAAGCTGGCTCATTTGCTCAGGCCAGGCATTGAGCTGTGACTTGGAACAGAAACAAAGTATGACTGGTGAAGTTGTGCTGCCCGGTTTGCTTGGGTTTTTTGGGTGGGTGGGTTTGGGTGTTGGATGGGGGTTTTATGAGTTTTCTAAACAATTGTCTGCTTTGATCTAGTATAATTAAAATAAATAACCATTATAGGCAAAGATTAATTTACGTGTATTTCAGCAGTCAACTTGATTCCTATAATGCTTAGTTATGTATAGCTGTTAAATATTCCCCCTTCTTTAATAATTCTATAGTGTACCACAATATACCATTTTCTAAGATGAATTAAATTGGAACACACTGTGTGGCAAAAAGACATGTAAAACTAGGTAAGAACAGATAACACACAGTGATATAAACCACAGCAGTACAACTAGAATTTGCACAGCAACAGTCCATCTCAAGTGGCATTCTTTTCACATTCCAAGTATCAGTACCTCGGGTTTCCCTAGAACTCCAGCTATATGGTTAACCAGGCATGCTCATATAATTTACAGCAATCAATGTAAGAACAGCAGGAAAAGTGCAATTTCTCCAAAAAGGAGCAAAATTCAAGCATGTAAAAACCACCTATAACTTTCCAGGACAAGGACCTTAAAAAAAAAAAAAAAAAAAGAGGCTGAAGGAACTCAAAGAGAAACCACATGGAAAAAAACCCCACTGTAAATCACCTCTACAGCTCATTTTTAAATTACTTATGTGGGTCTACATCTCTTATTAATTTCAGGAAGAATTCCAATATAGATTTGTAAAGTCCAGATAGATTTTGCACACATAAGAAAATCATCTTGCTCTCTTACAGGTGTCTTTTCTAGGCAGCTGTTAATTTTCTTGACAGCTTTTGTGTTTTCATTGTGTTTCACTATATTCGGTATGATAGGGAACCCCACAGAAAATGAAATAGCTTCACATGTATCAATTTCATCCGACCATCTGGAAAAACTGTTAGCCTTTTCCTTAGGATCTGCTACACCAGCACTGCTCCTGCCCCTGTATCTCTGACACCTTCTCTCAAGCTGTAATCTTTCTTCACTCATCCTCCTATCAATGTTAGCGATAGGTGAGCTCTGGTTACCACATTTATGTTTTATCACTAAGCATGCAAGAGTAATCGCGCGTGACTTCAGTAGAGTCACCGCATTAATCTGCCAATAACTGCAAACTGATCCAGAAAATTGCACTTCTATGAATAGTGTGACTGAATTTCATGGCATAAATAAAAATGTAGCCTTTTGCAAATGTATCTAAGGTTTTGGGGTTTTTTTTTTTGGTTTGGGGAGGGCTGGGGTAGGGTGTGAAGAACAGGGAGTTAACCATTTATTTCACTAAGCAAGATAATGAACAGAATTATCAGGTTGTTTCAAGTTTATGTTATTTAAATCAATTCAGTTCTTCAGAGCAATAACCTTTGTATCTTACCTACAATGTATTTCTAAAAACCAGAAATGTATATGCACACATATTTTCAACAAGTTGTATCAAAAATATTATTCCTCATTTCAAGTCTTTCTTCTGCAATTTAATCATTAATACATTTAGTAACTAATAAACATTAAAATTATTGTAAATGATAACAAGGAATCTTACATTCAAGTAGAAATATAAAAGCAGAGTATTTTGATCTTTTTTCCATTAAGATGGCAAAAACTGGTAAGACTGCAAGTACACCTATTTATACAATCAGTCTACACTTCAGAGTAAAAATGGGCCTTTTTCCACACCATAAATGTAATCACACCAAAACATTTTACTTCCCTAAACTCATCTTCATTAGGCCAAACATGATTTTCTATTTGTTCACAGCTGGCTCAATTACAGTCAGTATTTTCAGAATTCTACTGACAAATCTTCTACATGCTATGAACAGTAAAGCTTGGGAACCATGGAAAGCAGAAAAGACAGAATCTGCTAAGCACTGTGTACACATTTTTGCAGGAGATATAGGATTTCAGTCTTTTCTGCCCTTTCAGTTTGTTTATTTATACAATAAAACCTTTACTATAAATATTCACAAAGAACTTAATCAGGATTATAACATTCCTGCATAAGGCACTTCTGTAGTTTCTATCCCAAACTCCTCTCTGTGCATGAATCATAAAGCTCAGTGAGACACGCTGCCACCAGTACAGACAACACCCGTAAGTCTTACCAGATACTGCAATGAGAATGCCTGACACACTGAACCTGACAGTCCATCAGCTTAACCACGGAATCACAGAACTGTCGGGGTTGGAAGGCACCTGCAGAGATCAAGTCCAACCCCCCTGCCAGAGCAGGTTCCCTAGAGCAGGTCACACAGGTAGGCATCCAGACGGGCCGTGAATATCTCCAGAGAAGGAGCCTCCACAAGCCCCCGGGAAGCCTGTTCCAGTGCTCCTTCACCATGAAGAAGTTTTCTCACAGTGCAGAACCTCCTGTGGTCCAAATTGTGGCCATTGTCCCTTGTCCTGTCCCCACAGGCCACTGAAAGAGGTT
Organism: Heliornis fulica; assembly: GCA_013399135.1. Lineage (NCBI taxonomy): Eukaryota > Metazoa > Chordata > Aves > Gruiformes > Heliornithidae > Heliornis > Heliornis fulica. Next base: position 77,525 of record VXBZ01001231.1, on the reverse strand, counting down.
GGCTATCTGCCCTTGTCTCCCACACTTCAGATACTGTTAAACACTGCTGAGATCCCCTCTCAGTCTTCTCTTCTCCAGGCTGAACAGCCCCAGCTCACTCAGCCTTTCCTCACAGGGAAGATGCTCCAGGCCCTTCATCATCCTTGTGGCCTCCGCTCGCTCCAGGAGATCCCTGTCTGGTTTGTACCGGGGAGTCCAGAACTGGACACAGGACTCCAG
>VXBZ01001231.1:51216-77243 GCA_013399135.1 Heliornis fulica | reverse complement strand
TGCTGAGATGGGACACTATTCCCTCATCAAGGTCATCAATGAAGATGTTAAACAAGACTGGGCCCAACACCGAACCCTGGGGAACACCACTAGTCACAGGTCTCCAGCCAGACTCTGCTCTACTGATCACAACCCTCTGAACCCGCCCATCAGCCAGTTCTCAACCCTCCTCACTGTCCACTCATCTATCCCACACTTTCTCAGCTTTGTTATCAGGATGTCATGGGAGAAAGTAGCTTTTGCCTTGCTGAAGTCAAGGTAGATGACATCCACTGCTCTCTCTCCATCCACCCAGCTAGTGATGACATTGTAGAAGGCTACATGGTTGGTTGAGCACAATTTCCCATTGGTGAATCCATGCTCACTACTACCTTTTCATCTGATTGCTTGGAGATGGCATCCAGAACAAGCTGTTCCATCACCTTTTCAGGGACAGAGGTGAGACTGACTGGCCTGTAACTACCCAGGCCCTCGTTCTTACCGTTTTTGAAGGCTGGAGTGACACTGGCTAACCTCTAGTCCTCAGGCACCTCTCCTGTTCTCCAAGACCTGTCAGAGGTGATAGAGAGCGTCTCAGCAGTCACCTTCACCAGCTCCCTCAGCACACATGGATGCATCCCATCAGGGCTCATGGATCTGTGGGCACTGATCCCACCTATATGGTCCTGGACCACCTCCTTCTTGACAGAGGGAAGTTCTCAATTTCTGAAACTACCTTTCTTCCTTCCAGGGTCCAGGAGACCCAAGAGGCAGTCTTTGAAATAAAGACTGAAACAAAGAAGACATTCAGTATCTCCACCTTCTCAGCAACCTCCATTACCAGGACACCCTCCTCACTCAGCAGGGGACCCACATTTTCCCTAGTCTTCCTCTTGCTGTTCACATACTTAAAAAAACCCTTCTTATTATCCTTGATGTTCTTTGCCAACTTAATTTCCAGGTGGGCTTTAGCCTTCCTCATCGGATCCCTGCAGGCCCTGACAACATCCCTGTACTCCTCCCAAGTGGTCAGACACTTTCCACAATTAGACCTCCTGCTTCCCTTTGAGCTCATGCATGAGCTCCCTGCTCATCCACTCAGGTCTCCTGCCACTCTTCCCTGATTTCTTACTCATAGGGACACACTGCTCTTGAGCTTGGAAGAAGCGCTGTTTAAACACTGACCAGCTCTCACAGGCACCCTGACCTTCTAAACCTAAGCATGCAACAAACCTGGTAGAGAGTGCAGAGAGAAACCTTTTGCTCCTGGAATTAGTGAATGCTTGAGGTTGGATGGGATTTGTGCAGGTCATCTTGTCCAACCCTCCCACTCAAGCAGGGTCACCTAGAGCTGGTTGTCCGTCCAGACAGCTTTTTGGAATCTCCATGGATGGAGACTCCACTTCTGGCCAACTTGTTGCAGTTCTGTCACCCACACAACTTAATAAAACAAAAAAGAGAAAACTGTTTATGTTTATACAAAGCCTTCTGTATTTCAGTTTGCACCCACTGCCTTCCATCCTGTCACCTGGTGCCAATGAAAAGAGTCTGCTTTGGTCTTTACACTCTTCCTTCAGAGATTTATGCACATGCCTAGCAACTTTCTTCTGGGCTAAACAGTCCTCTATAAGGAAAGGCTGAGAGCTGGAAGATGCTCAAGTTCCTTTCACTGGACTCTTTCCAGTAGCTTTATCTCTTTCTTGCAGTGGAGAGCCCAGAATTGGACACAGTTCTCCAGGTGTGACTTCACCAGTGCTGAGTATAGGCACTTAGTAATCATTATTAGTTTCTCGGCACGCAGTTTAATGGGAGATAAATAGTCTATACATTCTTCACTCATTTCTATAAGTAAATTTCTAGAGCTCACAGTACATTTAATAGAACTTCTTGGGCACCAATATGGAATGCTTCCAGGCCACACTCCCTTAGGATATATGTACAGCTATTAGACGGGGTTTTAGAGACAGGATATTATTTATTAACAACATTTTAATGTAGGCTGCCTTGTTCAGCAAAGCAAATTTGGTCTGGAAAAAAACCTTTCCCCATCAGCTCTTAAAATGATTCAGGTAATACTCTGATCAAAGGCCTAGCCAATTTCCTCCTGACCACATCCTTCTCTGCTCTGACAGTGAATGCAATGAAATACAAGCCTGCAGGCACATGCTAGAGTAAAAATATTTTTAGATTTTTAATCCCCTGGCTGGATACAGCCATATTAAATATAGATTACCTTTTATGACTAGAGATAAAACTGAATGAAAGGAGGAAAAATGTCACCGAATAAGAAAAAAGTGTGGCAATTAAGGTATATCACACACTGTAGATTATCCAGTATAGAGAAAGCTAATGTATGTGGTCATCATATGAAACAGAACAATGAAGATATTATTTCTGGTGTAGATAATTTAATATTAGTCATTTATAAATATATTCTTACTCTAATCCCACCACTGAACCTTCCTTGAATTTACAGGGCCTTGTTTGTAAAAGCACTCTACACAAAATGAGATTCAAGCCCTGTAACCTCAGTTTATATAGCAATGTCTCGGGATATAGAGAATACATAAGAATTTTCCATTTAAAAATGAAAATGCACTCTTGATTTAAAGCCTCAGTGACATTTGTATCAAGATACCTTGATTTGCAATGGATAAAATCGGTATTTTTTAAAAAATTCATTTGCCTCTAATATCGAATTAGAGATAAAACAAGCCTTTCAGTCTTCAATGAGAAGTAGTAGGTAAGTTATACATCATCAGTTACGTGAGAAGAAATTGTTCAGCTGTAGTCAAGTGATTGCTGGGAAGGACTGTTGTGAAAATGGACTGTATACTGAACACTTTAGCAGTAGACAGGGAGAGCACATTAAAACCTATGTTTAAAAAAATCAGCTCTAATTTATCCCATTTATTCCAAGATTCATACAGACAAATACTTCTACCTGGAACAGACTGCATCTAGGATGGACTGAGGAAAATTAAGGTGTTGAAAACAATGGCTCACAACTTTCGTGCTGCTTTCAACAGAAGTAGCAAAGCCTTCTACTGAAAATCCTTCTTTGACTAGTCCAAAATCCAAATCTACTGAGCAACTCTGGAAGCTTCCTTTCATTTATAAACCTAAATCCTATTTTGATATTTTAATAACATATTAAAAACTAAGAGACAAAGGAAAAAAAAACCCTCCCCACCCTGTGCGCACATTTTTCTGATCTGGTACACACAAATCAGTCATCTGTTACACTATAAAAAGGAACTATCCCTTTTTCTTTCAACCCAGTAGTAATAACAAGGTGCCTAACTAGACAGCCAGTGGGATGGTTACCAAAAAAAAAAAAAAAAGAAAGCAGTACTTTTAAAAAAATGATTCTTTGATTTTTATTTTTTTTTCTCCAAAAGAATCTTATTTTGTGGGCTTTTTACAGAAATAGTTCTTTTCCCTAAATGGCATGCCATACATCTGAAATACAGATCAACTGGGAGACTGGAAATGTTCTTAGTGGACACAGGCCTGGCTAAAGTTTTCTACAGAATGAAAACCACCACTTAGAAGTGACCGAATTCAAGGGCTTTCCTCCAAAAATAACACAGAGCTCCATCTCTGCCTACTGCATAGAAGTGAAAAACATTCGTGTTCAACATCTTGCTGCAGATTTGTGTTTAAACTCCCTATTAAAGTGTAGTGCTCATTTTTGCAAAATAAGAATCATTAAATAGTACTGAAGCATCTATTACTGAAGTCACTAGCATCACAGTGTTTAAAACAGTTTTAACCCATGGCTCTATTTCTGGATACTTCTTTTTCCCAGTGTAAAATTTAGAAATTGTTCACAGCTGAAAGAAGAAACTGAAGCCAGCCTTTAAATAATTGTCTATGTAGATGAAAGATGGCTAAATTTGAAGATGTAAGGAGTCAAGAGAGGCACAGTAAGTGTATGAAGCCCATCTGATTAGCCTGTGATTCATCTTGTGTAATACATTATCTCAAAAAAAAACCCTTTAAACTTGTGGAAACCTTTGATGCATTACAGTATATAGAATATAGACCATAATCCTTCACCTTTTACCTTGGGCTTGCTTTGCAGAATTCCTCTCTCAAAATGCCTTCCGAATTCATATTAGCTAAACAAGCATGTTGGAAGAATCCTCATTTCCTTACTCTAAGAAAAAGGTGTCAGAATAGTAAAATTATTTGTTTCCAATGGTCCTTGATGAACTCTGAGCTCTTCATTAATTCTCCAAATGCTGCTATTTTCTCCCTTCTATTGTTAGATCATCTTCTACCAACATCTGTCTGAAGGGAGGATCATTTGAAAACCTTACCAGTTATGAGAGACATAAATCTGTTCATATTCAACACAGGTACAAAGCAGCTGGAGTCCGTTGACAGGCACTGGCTCATTCCAGAGCTGAACTTGATACTTTGTGTTTACATTAATTGTTTCACCATTTGAAACAAATGTTTATTTAAAGCTGATTGAGGTAAGAGCTGACACAGTGTGCCATTTATATCATCAGTGCCTTTGCCACTCCATCTCAGCAGGTTTTACTTTGAAGAAGCAAAAATAGCTTCATCAGACACAGAAAGAAAACCTTAAAGCTCTAGTTAATCAGCAGCAGTCTGTGAAGAAAACAGCAAAGTAATGAAATCTCCACTTCTGAATAATTTTACTTGGGAAGCAGTGAGATTCCAGCATAAATTAATTCTGAGCATCCAGCTCAGTTTTCAGCTAGAATGAATCAATCAAGTACTGAAGCTAAATTCACAGATCTTCATGGCATTCTCTTCAGGGTAGAATGCAGAAAGAATAAAAAAGCCCAACCATTCTTTTAAGGCACTAATCTTTTTCTTATACAGGAGATCTATTACTTGTACAACAGAAACCAGTTACTGACATAGGGACTTGTAATAACCTTATGTTCTCAATACTCCAAATGCAAGTAATCAACATGTCAGAAGGCACAGAGAGATACTCAGCATCTGAACATATTTAGATATTTTTTGCATTTTTGCCCCCACTCTCAATCTATCAAACTCAGCTGTCAGACCCAGCAGCACCAGAGTATTTCTGAGACAAAATATCTACTTTACCCATAACCAGACTGCAAATATGACACAAAATTAAAAACTGTTAAAAAGGGATCTTAACTAATTACTGTGGCCATTTATGGCAACAATAATTTAGTATTATTAGCAAGACAGACAATTAACACAGTGAAGTAATGTTCCATGCTCATCAGTGCACTGTAGGCAAGTTTACTATTAGCCACTTTTACATGGTTTCTAGACTAACTACAGAGGTATGTTTTGAGTACTCTTTCCCCTCAAATCTCACAAGAATGAACCGGTTTCCTATACCTATGCACTGCAATACAGTTTTCCAAATTTTCCATTAGCCAAAAGAGTTATTTATAAGCACCTTGGATCAGGAATGTTACTTGCCTGGCTAAATTTCCAAGATTGACAGCTACATTGCCATCAGCAAACCTATAAAACCTACAGGCAAAACCAGATACATAAAAACATTCTACTTTTGGCTTGTAAACCAGGCAACATGTGTTACTGTATGAATAGATTATGTCAAAACAAAATGCTCGTTGGTGCAATTTCACTAGAAAAATCAATATTATTTAGTATTTTCCAATGAACCTCTATTAGAAGGAAAAAAAAAAGAATTTATTTTTTTTAAATAGGTCTTGTATGAGCTAGTATTCATACAAAGTCCACAAAGGAGCACATTTTTTAAATTCAGTCTTTTCAGAAGGATTAGTAATGAGCAGACATATATGGCTCAAACTAACAACCCTTTTAAACCACCTAGAGAATGAAAATACTCTTGAGTATTCCCTATCAGACTATTCTTGGACCTTTTAAGCCAGGTACAAGTCTTGTACCAGATAGTTACTGTTAAACAGCTGACACTCATTACTCAGCACAGTTCAGAAACATTAATTTCCTTTCTGCACCATCTCTGCTGACATCAAATGCCAGTTATTGAAAGTGAAATCAAGCCAGCCTCACAGTAAAAGGTCCATTATTTAACCACCTTTCGCTAAGTAACTCTTTTCACAACAGATACATGACAGAATTACTTTCATAACAGAGTGCAAAAAAAGTAGTAGTTTTGAACAAGGATTTTAATTTTCACAGCATTAAATAATTTCTAAGAGACAACTTCATAGGCATATATATTTAGATCTTCTGCAAACAAGTATTTGTAAGTGCATTTCAGTAGCCTGTATTCAGTTTGGTGTGAGAATGAGAATGTGTAGCACATCATAACTAGCCATAAAAGTTGACAAGAGCACATAAAGTCTATATGAAAAGAATATGGTTATTAACCTACATGAATAACCCTATGCTTACACAGCTCTTGCATCACCTTGAAGAACTTCACTAAACATTTGATCCTCCCTCAAATCCTCATTTGATTTGTTGGGGGTTTTGTTTGTTTTGTTTTAAATTCGAGGTAAAAAGAGCCAGAAATTGTGGAGCTCCTTGGCCAGCACTACTGAAGTTGTGAGCCAGCTGTTAACAGCTCTTTTGCTGTACTCTGATAGCACCATGCCTTTCAACACTACAAACCAGAGCAGAGACTATCCACATCAAGTCCCCTGCATCAATTTATTCTGATCTCTGGAAAATCCAGCTATATATTATGAGCATGGTACATATGCAAACTGATACAGGAATTAAAAAAAGGATTTTCAATGCACATTTAAACTGCCAGAGTTGTGATTCTTTTATCTTGTCCTCATTTGGAGGCAGTTCAGATTTCTGAAAAGTACTTTCTGCTTTTCACAGTCAGCTTTGCCCTTCTTTTCAGACATGCTAACTTCCTCGTGGGTTTTCTCAAATGATGTTTTTTTACAACTGATAACCATGTGCTGTCATAATCCTCAAATATTACTTATTATGGAAAAAAATTAAATATTTCTTTCAAAGTATCTATTATTAATCTTACATGTGTAACTACTCAAGGCAATGAGGCCAGTCATAGAATAAGGTGTTTTTCATAACAAAATAAAAACATAAATATAGTAAACAAAAGTCATTGTATTGAATCTGTAGTATCTGGTTTGGAATCTAAATTGAAGATTTGGTAGCAATTTCATTAACAAATTTTGCACTGTAATACAGAAAGGCATGCCTTCACTGTTGTTTTCCTAAATCTCATCAGAACATTCAAATTTTAATTGTCTAGTCATCAATTTTTGAAGATATGATATTCTTGAGCAAAGCTCTGCAACACTAGAATGATTATTTTATTACTTGTTTCACAGAATTCTAAGTAAACATGATTTAGGATTTCAGAAATTTTAGCAAACCTATTAAAAAAATCCTCCATCCACCCTGCCAATCTTCTCTTGCTTTATATCACAGGAAATCTTTGTGGAAAGTTCATAAAAAGCTCACCTATCAATTTTGAAAAGGAGTCTACATCAGGCATACTTCTCACACTGAATTTATCATCCAAACAACTCATACTTTCTGGAAGTATAATGAAAAGAAAGCACCTAAAGTGCTATTTAAGAGACTACAGAACTTCAGTCCTTCACAAGCTAAGGGTGGCAGAGAGAAGCAGGAGGTAGAAAAAATTTTATCCAAAATAATATCTTGTACTTTCTGAAGTACCCAGTCACAAAAAGTGAGGAACAGGTAAACAGATAGAGGGGGAAATAAAACTTACATCCCAAGTTAGTAGCAGGCTATTATGAACGAGCCAAACGTGGCTCTAAGATCATTCCACTTTAGCTAATCAGAATTTTTAGCTTGCTCCAATTTAGGTAACTGAAATGTCTGAACATATCTTTTTGTAATTTTATTCCATCACTGCACACATCTATCTCAAAGAAAATGTGTCCTAAAATCTATGAATTTAACATATACTATGTAGTCTGTCCCCTTGGTACTTGACCAGTCTTCCAGAGCCCAATGAATTTTAAAAGATATTTAAAGGATAGCAGAAATTTCAGACCAATTAAAAAGCTGATAGCACATAAAACTGCTGTAAAAGAATAACCTCCCTTTGACCAGTATTAGCTAGCATTATTCTTTCATTGTCCTCCTCTATTTCAAGACAAATGCCTAAATATTTAAAAATCTCTTACAAGTTTTCCACAACTGAACACCTGGGATTCTGAGAAACTTTTTAGAAAAGAAAAAAAAAGTGTTTCTTTTTTTTAGTAAGTAAAACATTACTTCAGATACAATTTGTGTAGTCCCTAGAACCTGTAGCATTTTTGTGAAGTGGGTTTTTAATCTGAAAAGAGACTTATTGCACTACAAGTAAATGGTTTCTACTAAAGGATCTGTGATAAGGGAGCATGCAGTTTCTGTGGTAAGGAATACTTCACCCTAGAGATCAGCAATAATACCAAAAATTATTTTAATATACTAAAAAAACACATCAGGGTGATGTTTTCAGATAGGTGAGAAAGGAACTGAAGCTTGAAAGTTTTAAGTTTTAGAAAAATTTTGTCCTTAGAACACAAAGTATTATAAAATGCTTTCTTTAATATAAGCTGTCTTGTAATACCAGAAAACCATATAATTTCATATTCTGATCAATTAAGGGAGTTTCCACTGCATAGCAATCTCTGCACCTCAAGATTAATCTCAACATCCAATTACTGAACTGTGCTCATATGCTTTATGAGAATTTAAAACAAAGACCTCCACAAAACCACGTGCAATGCCTCTGGAATCAGCAACCTGTACTCTTGTGTATTTGATTTTTGGCAATTTTTGGTAGTGTGTTAATAATTTGTATTTCTTCCATTCTTTAGTATAGGAAAAGAATAATTTTCACAATCCTTTTGCTGTGACCAATCCTCTCAGACACTTTATTCAGAGTAAGAGATGATTCCTTAATATATTTTAGAATCTATTATTGAATTAATGGTACAAGAACAATTCCCATTTTTTCCAGTACCTTCACAAAGACTATTATCATCTCCCTCATTTTGGTCTAGGTGTGCCATAGAGAACAGAATTATCTTAAAACATCAAGTTGTCTATGTATCACCTAGACAGAGACAAAACATGCAAATATGAAATACTAGTTGAGCTATATCCTTTACTGTAGGAAAAATGAATTTCTAGGAGTGCTTCCTGACCTTCCAGTTACTGACACAAACCTGGACACTGAACACAGAAAGCTAAAGGAGCCTTACTTTTTCTAGGGAATGTTACAACAAGAGTCATATCTGTAAGCTTTCTTTTGCTTGTCTCAATGTTGACAATCTTCTGCTGTAACTGTTCCTAAAACACAAACTAGAAGTTGACGGAGTATTAACCGAAAGCTTAATGATTAACCAAGTGCAGCTTCTTATTTCTCATCACTCTCTGAAGGATGACTCTTTCCTCTTGCTTCAGAAGCTGAAAGCACTCTGTTCATTTGCTATGATTTCCCAGGAGATCAAGGGAGACAAGAAATTACACTGTCATGACCTCAGTTCTCAATGTTGGTTTGGTTTTTTTTTTTTGCAATCACAGCATCTCAGGTTTCAGATTTGTTTTTTAATGCTTGCTAGTGACCCACATCAATGCGGTTCAAAGAAAACATAATTACATAAAAGTCACTGCAGAGTCCAAATTAAAGATCTCATAATTGACCTGAATGACAGGTCTATCTATAGCAGAAGGCTTGAATTGCAAGTTTTACTTCTCCCTAAACTAATGGTAGACTCCTCCATGGTCTCAGATTCACTCTTTATTGCTTAAATTAGAAGGTCAAAATACACTAGTTAGGAAAGATATTTTGGATCACATTTACCTCAGAAATTATTCCCCTAACTTGATAAGAGTAAAAATCTTTGTATTAAAAAAAAAATAAGAATGGAATCATAGTGATTCTGGTATTTCACTATGAGAAATGCTAGCTGTTATTATACAGACAGGAAGTACATTCAATAAAAAAAAAAGCTTAAGCAACAGCAAGACGTTAAGGATTTAAAACACTATCTCACTAGCTACTGGCACAGAGATGCCATAAACCAAATTGTATGACAAGCTTAAAGTAGTGCATCGTGGCCACCAGCTTTTAAATTTCCAAGGTTTGGGAAAACTTTTAAACTTGTTTCTATGTGATACCACTCAACATAATTGCAAAGACCGTGACAATTCTTGTAAGCACAGGAAAGAACAGTAAAACTACGTTTCCATACCAAATTAAAATTTTACCAAGTAGCATAGAAATGTTTTCCTCAGCAGTAGCTAATCATATTTCAGTTTGTTCAAGCTAGATTCTGATACCTTGACTGAAACACAGCCACTGTAGTTGCTACTCAAACTTGTTCGTTGTAAAAATTATTTTAGAAGCTGGAATTACTCAAGGTTGTAACACAGAAGGTCCAAAGGCCTGCTTACTTTAGTCATTATTGGACCACACATCACAAAAAGAAAGATGTTGTCATATCACAGCTGTTACGAGAAGAAGCTAGCAAAATGCTGTGTATGAGCAAGGCTAGCAAACTGTAGCAGCCGGCCCTGTGACACTGCAGACAAGAACATAAACTTCTAGATGAAATAAACATTTGGGAACTTTGAAAGATCTGAAGTATAAAATCTATTTCAGCTGAATAGACCAGTTGAGCAAGAAAGTGTAGCTCTAGTAAGGTTATCCATGCCACTTGATTGATTTCCAATATCCCCCAGGATTTAAAGAATATAAATCTAGCACTTGTACTCAGAGAAAACACCTGCTTGTGCCAAGCCAAAACCAACATAAATGCATAATCCCTAAAGAAACATGAAAATGAACCCTCAAAGTGAGCTAAATACATGCTTCTGCATTCCTCCTTTCTCTTTTGTAAGGGATTTTTATTTCAGTTTCTCTCTTTCCACTAGCACAGGCACATATAATTAAATAATTCAGGCCTGGAAAACTAAACCTTCACCAAACAAGGCTAATTTTCTGAAAAGCGCAATCACAGTACTGCACATGCATGTCTCAGAGCAGCAGCAGGTTGGAGACTTCTGATCACAGATGGGTTTTGCCTTCAGCTTCCTGGGAAGTATAGCTTCAGTTTTACTAGTTTGTGCATTTTACAGTCCACTGGTATTTCAGCAAAACCAAACCCCAATACTGCATAGTGCTCTCCATGGTTTTATAATTCATTACTGAATCCCACAGATTCTCTGGTAGAATCACAATCTTTCACTTTCATGTGAAAGTGTATGTTCCTGATTTGCTAAGCAGACTGAACAGGCAAAGCACTACTATGAAACCTAATCAAGCATTTTCTGTGTAGAGAATGCTTAGAACCATCCAAAAAAAAAAAAAAAAAGTGTTTTAACATTAACCTAAACAAACCTCTTGCTGCAGTTCATTCAATCAGAATTCTTGTTGGTACAGTTGCTTGTCTACACATACTGATAGACCAAGAAATCTCATACTACCGAGTCATTACAAAACCTCTTCTGGAAATTACTCAGGCTAACAAAAAGAAAAAAAAAGGCAAAACTCAATTCTGGACTGTTTAGGGACCTCTCACATAAGACAGTCTATAAAGATTAGTAAGCTTCAAATGAACGATGAAAGAAAGGACTTAATTTCTACCTTATTTTCAGCCTATTGCCAAGCAAAGCTTTCTTGCTATTTATCAAGGAAGATTTCATCCTTCAGTCTGTAGATTTGCTGCTGTATTTCATCTTGCTGTCAGATACTAATGCAATACACATTTGACTTCCACACATAAATTAATTAATATTAGTGAACTCAAGAGTTTTGCTTTCTCACATGTAGACATTTGTGAGCTCTAAGCTGCTAAAACTAAAGAAAATAAATTATATATGTGTACTGTTGTGAGGTTTTGGGTTTTCTCCCCATTTCCAGAATACAGTCACAGAAATCAGAATAAGGCAAATCAATGCAAAGTTATTTCCATCTCATACAAAACCATAAAACTTGCATCTAATACATTTGCATACAGGTTTCAGAACTGAAAAGAGAAAGAGGATGATGCACAGTAGCTTTCCAAAGACTATGGAACTTATTCTCTTTCCTTATGCTATCTTGATCTATTCAGGGTGACTGATGTTTTAGCAACTTATTTTCCATTTCTAATAAGTGAAATATTCTTCAACTGATATTTTACACACAGAGCATTGTTACATCCCTGAGCAGACTCCAAAATCAAGCCTTTCTGATATTTTTGCTATGCTGAGGAAGGTGCTAGAATGATTAGAATTGTTACATTAGCTTGGTTATGCCAATGATCAACTCAGTCTTTTTCCTCCAATGCTGGCCAGTATCAGACACTAACTGCAAAACAGCAGGAATCTGAACCCACTTTGTAGACAAACCAGTGTGTTTACTGTGTTAGTCTCTAAGTTTCTATTGACTGTATAGGTGACAGTTACACAACACATTTTGAGAAAAAAATTACACTAACACAGTATATAAAGCATACTAAAATATGTAAAAAGACTGAATTCTTCTAAATGTAACCACATATATATTTGAAATACAGTGTTTCTCAAGAATTCGTGTGGCAACCAGAAAGATCCCTGCTGCAGGTCATGCAAAACAGTACAAGAAAAAGTAAACAAAACCAGGCATAGCTTGTCCTAGTGAAAAGAGATGAGAACATTTTGCACAGAGATTACATTTTTATTTGATTAAAACTTCAACAGTGCTCGTGGCATTAGACCATTTAATTAATTTACTGGAAGATTAGTTTCAATGCTAGGCCTTTTAATAGAAACTCAACCTGCAAGTCAGAATTTCTGACACAAGCAAGACAACTAGCATATTTCAAATACCACATTAACTTATTTAATGAACCATATGCCTAAGTCTAAAACAATCTCATAAAAACCTATTGAAAGTAGGAATACTCTGTATTAGTCAGAGGAAAAAGTGGTAGTTACTGTTAAAACTAGAGCTGACACAGTAATGTTTTTCCTACTCTTCAGCGTTCTAATGTAAAACAGAAATCCATTGCAGATCACAATGAAATCAAGACTTTACAGGTGTTCGTGGAAATGTAAGGACAGGGAACTCTTGTCCATGGAGCACCTAGTCTCCAGCCAGTCAAGGTACTCACTGAAGAATTCAGATGCAAATGCTTCATTTAGTTAATTCAAACCTAGCTCCTAACACCCAAGCTATCAACTATCCAGCCAGCATGTTTAGCTCAGAGCTTCACAGAATCACAGAATATTAGGAGCTGGAAGAGCCTCGAAAGATCACTCATTCCAAACCCCCTGCCTGAGCAGGATCATCTAGAGTAGATCACATAGGAACATGTCCAGACTGGTCTTGAATGTCTCCAGAGAACCACAACCTCTCTGCGTAGCCTGTTCCTTGATGGGCTTTTGTACATTAACAGATAAATACTTATGAAACAACAAATATCAGGAGCTGCACCCTGAAAGATAATCATTCAGAGATCAGAGGTCAAATGCAAAATGGCAAAGTTCAGGTAAGATTATATTTCTCAATGTGCTGCTGATAGTGGTGGTTTATTTTTTGGCTTACAACTTGCAGTAAATTACAACAATTGTGTTGCATCCCACCATGACTTTTGCACACAAGAAGCTATGCGAGAGACACTGCTGTGAAGATACACAGGGTAAGGAGGAATGAAAAGAAGGATGTCTGGATGTCTCCCTCATTTGCAGAAGTTACAGGTCCATTCTGTTTGTTAATAAACACAGGTCAAAAGCCTTGACAACTGTACAGGGTTTCTTTACAATACGCATATGGTAACATAAATGATTTTTACATGTTCAGTCTGAGAAAAACAAACAGAATATCCAATCTTTGCACTTGGTAGCTCATTCTAAAATATTGAAATAACTGGGTATGGAATGTAGAGTCAAAGGAAAAAAACTCAACCCTTCCCCCCAAATTTTAATACTGTTTTCCATCATATCTAAAAAGTGTTTCCAGAGGACTACAAGTATTTTTCAACACTTTTTATTTAAGCCTCCTGCCTGTGAATTTCTCTTGGTCCTGTGATGTCAATCTTGGCAGATGATGACTAATGACAGCATTCTTATATTACAAAACCAGAAAAAAACCTTGTGTGTTAATAACAATGCAAAGAAAAGCTATACTATTTCAGCTCATGACCTCTGCATCTCTTCTATATTACAGAGTTAGATAAAATGGTAAGCAAATATATTTCTTGCTAAGTTTTAATATCAAGTGGCAACTGCATGATGAATAAATAATTCCACCAAGTCTAAACCAGCTAAGAAAGTATAACAGTGCCATTGCATACAATTGTTTACAATGACAATTACTATAAATACTGCATATTAATCTGAAGTGATCTTCTGAGAGTGTGTTCTAGTATTTGTACAAAGGTTTGTTTGTAGAATAGAAAGGTTTCATGCAGCTTTCCTTTGCTCTGAACCTGTCCAGCCCTGAGGAAGTGATCTGGTAAATAAAGCAAACTTGCAAGACAAGGGATAAAAGGGGTTTTTATGAAGCAAAGCACACAGCATTAGTGAAAGCAGAGCTTCCAGGTGATAAATAAGCTTTATGATGAAATCATAGGTATCTTGATAAAAATCTTCTGGACTTAATACACAAAAATAGGTAACACCACGCCCCCCCAACAGGCAGTCTACCTCTTTTGGCTAGTATACAGCCTCCATTAAGAACAAACCTTTAAAGTAAACTTTACACTGTAAGTTTTAAAATCCTATTAGATGAACTAATGCTTTTTTCAGTTCTTATTCCCTATCCTACATATAAGTCTGTATAAATTACCTTCACACTGTGTTCAATGAATATGCATAAAGATGACCAAATGACTTTATTACTTCATTTGCTGCAGAATTCCCTTGATTACTTGGGCAATCTAAGCATTTTAAAATGAAAAATATTTCACCCATCTGCCCAAACAGGCAACAGAACCTCTGTCACCAATGCTCTGGGGCGGTGGACAACATAAATTAGGCAGACCTGTTCCAATAAACTGGCAAATTCCTTTGACAAGAATGCTCAGCCCAAAATAATATATGCTAATTAACATAATAGATACTTGATACTTCACGGACAGAAGGAAATCCAACACTTCGGGTTCCATGTGTAAAGAAATAGTTAAACGCTTGCAAACTTCTTTCCTTGGCCTTTTTATGCTATTACTTTCAAGAAAGGTGATGAACTGGGAGACTTGTGATGCATTTGTTCAGCAACTATTTTACTTGGATGCTAATATTGTCACACAGCTCTTTACTGCTTGTGACCATAAGGAGCTACCCAGCTTTTATAATCATCATTATCTTCTCATATTATTAAGGGGTTGATAAGCCTATCTGCCTGTTAAAGTAGAGGGAAAGTACTCACTTTTTCTAAAATTGTGGATTTGCATCACAAGAGCTTCTAGATTTCAAATATACAACTTGAGTACTGGAAAGCTTGTTTTTAACAGGAAACTTTCCAGTGGCAATGGTGATTAATTAGCTTGCAATTTTGGGGCACTTCTACTGTTAGATTCCCTTGAACTACTGACTTGTTGCTTTTCCAGAGCATATGCCTTCATGGAAGCCACTAGTGACAGACTGGGGGAAATTTTCCTTACAGTAAAACCCTACCCCAGTAGAATTCTCGATTCAGAATCTAGTGAAGATACAGATTAAAAAAGGAAGTAGAGTTGAGAAGGAAAAAGGAGGAGTTATCTCAATGGTTTTAAATGAAAACACATTTCTGTTTGTTCTCAATTTCTCAACTAAAGGGTTTGTAGCAAATGCCGAGCATAGATAAAAGTTGATAATCCTTTTAATAACAATTTGCCTGCTGTTGAAATACATTTTATTTTTGTTAATTGAAGACATTTTGGAAAGTATCATAAAATTATAAGAAAATCATTACATTGTCTCATGGACACAATTTTTTATGTTACAGGACGTGAAACTGCTAAAAAACTAAAACTGGAATTTCGAGAGATATGACACACCAAAAGAACTTTAAAAAATAAATTACAGTGTTCAGTATCATCACCATATTCTTTTAGTTAGTACTGGAGAATGGAAGTACTGAGCACAGAAATCTAGACTGGAACAAGTTTTTAGTCTTCAGTTACCATTTAACCTGAACAATATTCTGCAGCTGAGATGATCTTGTACCTACTGTACAGTCTGAGGTAGCTTTTCACCTACCACAGTGAACAGTTCCAAAAAAGAGGCACACAAGTGACTGCAGGAGATAAAAGCAAGGAACTTGGCAGTTTATCAGTCGAAAAACAAATCTCTCTCTGATAGTACAAACTAAAAATGTTTCACTGGAAGAGAGTACTATGTCATATCAGAAAAAAAATATTCTCTCAAAATCTGAGTCAGCAAGCCACTAAGATTTCTACCAAACCCATGTTCACATTTGCTATACCTCCTTAGCATCTCGCTGAATTATGTCATTAGAGGAATTAATAAATAATCGGTAAGATTTTAAAAACTAAACACCTAACGGGAAAATCTTAAATCAAAAAGTTAAAGAACATACAGCTTTAAATGCCAAAAATCTTTCTTCTAAGACAGGAAAGAATCATTTAACAGAGAGTATATGGGTGGGAGAAGGCAGCTCCTCATTGCTTAACAACTTAACTTCTTCTCACCTTTAACAAACAAATCTACCAAGAAAGCCAACTAGCAAAGTCATGCAAAACAAAGAAAAGTAGCCACAAGTATTTTTTCCCATCAAGAAATTAGAAGGAAATAGAAAAGCTGCTTACATCTGTTAAACAAAGTAACATCTCATCTTTGTAATGTTATTTACTCTGAAGATTCTGTTTTAGCAGATAATGAAGTTTGCTTCATGAATCTTGTTAAACTTTACCCTAACTTTTTACTGGAGTAAATTTTGAATCAGATAGGCAGCATATAGCTTCAAGTATGGACTAATACTTAAAGAATCCTGTTTTAATTGGCTTAATCCTTTCCCCCCATCATTCTAATAGTTAATAATCTATGCTCAAATCAGGTTATCTTCAAATAATCTGTTATTCAAAAACTGGAAATCAAATTCAAAATTTTTACTAGAACCTAAGAATGCAAACTGTTTATGGCAATTATCAAATATTAAACAAATTGAATTTCAGAGGATTCTGAAATTTCCCAACATGGATGCCCAAACAAAGGTATCTTGATCTATGTTTTGGTGCATAAACTAATGGCCTGGATTTTCAAATATGCAAAATAAAATTATTTTATTTCCTAATAAGGCATAACTAATTAAGTCTTGCAAAAACTTGATGTATTGGCAATTTTCATACTTTTTCTTTCCCAAATCAAAAGGAGAATGATAATTTAATGTTCATATTTTGAAAAGTAACATAAGCGCCGTTATACTCCAACATAAATAAAACATTAACCAAAAAACATAAACCCACCCATAACATCAATGAAGTTGTCTTCTAAAAACCAAAATATTCAATTCAAATGAATAATGAAAGGCTTCAGCACAGTTTTTATGCTTACATTATTTACTTATAGATCATCTAATTTCCTCCTAGGGCTAATGTGGAAACTGAAAGCTGCTACCCTACACAATCAATAATCTTCCTAGAAGCTTAGTGCGAGATATAGGGGACACTGCCAAAAGTAGTAATCCATTTGTTAAATTCATTTGGGTTTTTTGATTTGTTTGTTTTCAAAAAATAATTTTATTTAAAGGAGAAAGCAATACAAACATCTCCCAGCATTCTTCATTGAGTTTACTGACTTTTCCTTGTGAAGGATGATGTTCAAATCTTCTAAAGCTTTGTTAACTGGCTGGACCTTATTAAACAGAAATTGAACTTGAAAAAGAAGGAACAAAACATTTTGGAGTATAGGGTTTCTGTGGAGTGTTTGCCACACCAGAGAGGCCAAGTTCATCTTATCAGTCTTTACTGCTATTAAACATGCTTTGGTCCCTGAACAAGGTCAGGTCATTTTGTCCATGGGATAAGAAATGATCTGGTTGTCTTACAAAGCAAATTCCAATAAAAGATCGTATCTGATGAAAAGTACATATATTCTTCCTAGGAACAGCAAGAACCAGAAACAATAAAAAAAGATTCAAATTTACAAGATGCTGCACATTCTATCTATTGCTATTTTTTGACAATTTGACAAACATCCAACTACATAAAACATTTTAACTGGAGCTCTGAAATTCTAACTATAGAGTCTAGCCAATATTTTCGAGTTTGCGTTCTTAAAGTCAAACCAATTCTAGAAGTGATCCACCTTGACTTATTAAGAAGATAATATTTTTAGAGAATAATTGTAATGGTCCACCACAAAAACATTGCAACAGGCATCCCAAAAGTGAAAGCAACCAAAATTCTGAGCTTAAAAATGGAAATACTGCCCTAGTTAAATTTTTTTAAGCACACTAATAAAACTTTTAGCCATTCAAATAAAAGCAGTTTCCAGAGGTGAAGTGTTCAGACTGAATTTTTGGCCTTTGTTAGCATTAAAGCACTCTTGATAACTGAAAGAAAAATTACATTTTGGTGATAATTATGTCCCTATTATTCTATGGATTAATTCAGTTCAATGGTATTAGTTATTTGCCCTTCTAAAGGCTAGCAACAGATTAAAACTGTTACTTGGTATATTTAAAAGTTGCCCGTAAAATCCTAGGATATTCTTTTTGGATCTCCCATTTACACAGTGTTTGCATAGCATACTCACATTGGTTTTGTTCTGACACACAAATCTTGTGATAGAAGCACTGTTAAGGTTTTATTCAGGAACCACTTCTTCCCCTTAAAAGTATTTCTATCTTCATGGTCATTTTGCCTAACTTACCCTAGGTTGTTTAAATAATGCTTTCTCCTCCTCTGTGTTCCAAATCATAACAGCATGGAAAATGCTGTCTATCGAATGCAGAACTGTTTGTCTTTCCTATCTGCCTGTCTGCTGCCCTCTCCTTCTCTTTCTCCTCAAAGCAGTACTGCTGCACAAAGGTAAAAGTGCTACAGAGACATGGGAAGACATGAAGTGAGGTAAAAGTTACCTCAATCTCAGTTTACAGTGAAGGGCCACTCATTTGGAATTGTTTCAATGACAAGTCACAAACTAAATATTTGTCATTTCTCTAAGCAAAAGCCAAACATCTTTTGGTGTCCAAATGTCTTTCATATTATTTTTGTGTATAAGGACTATCGAAAACCCATTATAAACTGGTCATTCATCCAGTGTAAATAACAAGCATCCCATCTAATTACTCAAGTTATAAGAAATCAATTAACTCAACTTTGGGACAACCATTCTATGATCACTATCATGTCATCTTAAGTAAAATATCTTGGCAGACTTGAGAAAATCTTAAAATAAATTTTTAATTAAATCATGCTGGTCACAAACTTCTTGAAAGTGAGTAACCTTTCATGAAAATTTTTAATGGAGATTTTTGTTACTTAAGAAAATCACCGCAGAATGAACACACAATTTCTGTGGCAACCCATCATTTACACGATCACCCAGAAGAGTATTTTAAACATCTCGCAGACAGAAGCTGGTAATGTATTCCAAAACAAGGAGCTCTTTACTGATGGATGGCAGCAAAGTGCACTCCTTGATGCCTATTTTAATATCTATAAAAATAAACTTTTAAAAATACTGAAAGTAACAATTTAACTCACAAATCCATCGTGTTCAAAGAATTCAGAACAATTTCTCAGTGGGTTAAAAAAGCCAGAGACTCCTACCTTACATTAAAATATCTGACCTGTTAATACACTTTATTCATTCATTAATAAATCATATATTTGTTTTATGCCTGAAGTTTCTACTTTCTCTACGGTCACTTCAATTTCCAAATTATTAAAGTAAACATATTGAATGATAGTGGATGGTAGCCTACTGTCTTGAAATAGGTATAATATTAAAAAATTAGCAGCACTTGAAAAGGGAAAGAACTGCTAAAAATCAAGTTAGAAGATGACACCTACTACTTGAAATTAACGTTAATGTTGATTAAATGGCAAGCTAAAAAATCAAGAAGGAACAAGCATTTTAAAAAAATCAACAGGAACTAGTAATCACTCAAAAGTACAAAGGACTAATGAGAAAAATCCTTAAATATAGGAACTGAGCTTTAAGAGTGCCTCATGCATGGGGCATGTGCTGATTCAGATTTGGTTGAGGTTTTTTATTTTGGTGGTGGATTTTCATTCATTTAAATAAAGGGGAAGGTCTCTTGTAACGGGTACATTTACATGTTCTATAACTCAAATCCTGAAGGAATCTGTCTGCATTCCCAAAGATGGACAATGAACAATAAGAGATACTGATGAGTATACAGCTCTGAAAAGGAGGATCAAAAGTTGGAGCCATTTTTATTTATCCAGTGAAGCAAGGTTTGTAGTGTCTATTACACTTCATTAAAACCATTCACAGGACGAGAGGATGAGATGCCCTGCTGTTCCTGATTATTACAAGGCTAAGAGCTATCTTCTGTTGCTCACCTGGATGCTACAATTATCCTGGCCGATAGCCCTTAAAAAAATACCCATTCTTTCAGAAATCTGAAGCATAGTCTACTAGTCTGTGTAAGTACACTCCTTAAAAATGGATAGATCCAACCACAATTGTTCAATTTGCTGAACAAGAAGGGCTGAGGTTGAAAATCTACCAAGGGACACGGTAATGGATTGTGTGCCCTCAGCCTAAGTTTATGTGTTCTCATGTACGTATTCTCTAAATTCAATCCTTCACTTTTACCTGCTTTTCCATTAAGATCTAGAAATATCTGAAGACACTTGTCAGTTGGGCTTTAAAATGAGACTGCTGAGATTCCTAACTACAAATAAGAGAAATAAACATTGTGCAGGGAGAGGGAAGAACAATGCTGATGAGATAAAATCAACCTACCTACCTACCTACAAACCCCCAAATATTTTTTTCTTCCTAAAGATATCATCCAGATACTGAATAAATTACCCAACTTAGTCACAGGTAACAAAACCTCTTACAACTGAACTTGGTAAATTATTTAGTACTAGGTATTTGATGGTAGCTATCTCAGTGTAATACTGGTTTCTCAAATATAAACAGAGTTGAGAGAAATCTTGAGAGGAAAAAAAGTACAAGAAAGTTGCTTTACTGATGATATTCTTAACATTTTCTAAATGTGATCTGCTCTTTATAGTTGATTTGACTGCAATTTATATTAATGAAACATGTCAACAACATACTGCTTTTTGATTAAGACATTTGCCATTAAGAGCACAAAAGGGATTAAAAAGAAGTTTCAGGGGGTGGCCCAAAGAAACATTTCTTAGGCTGCATCCAGTAACAGCATGAAGAGATTTTTTTTTTTGTTTCTTTTCACCATTACACTGCAACACAAGTAACCTATCATAGGAAAAAAAAATCTTATAAATATTGGTTTGGGGTTTGTTTTCTCATGTTAAAAAGACAATTCTCATCCATACCATTGAAAAATTCCTTCCATAAATTATGGGCGGCCTCAAGCTAACTTAATGACCACAAATACCGAATAAGAATACTAACTGTCAAGTACTAGATGCCTTCATGTCTTAATCTATGGCCATTTGCCTTTTGGTTTTATGGTCCAATAAGTAATTTAAAATCAATTTTACAAGGCTGCAATAGCAGTTTTGTACAGCATCAAGAATTGAAGGCCTGTAGTAAGTTGAATTAAATTAGAAGCCAAATTAAATACTGTTATTTTAGAGGATTTGGTGTTTAATTAGCATGTTTTCTTACTAAACTTAATTATAGGGTCTTGATGTGTTTGTCTGCTTTTCAAAAACTGAGATTTTAAATGCCACTCCACTAAAAATGCTTAATCTTTTGCTGCACCTTTAGCCAACTTGCTTTTTGAAGACCTGGACAGTAAAATATTTTTATCAATACAACACTATTAATGAAATGCAACGCAACTTTACTCTCTTGATCAACTTTTATCTCCTAATAGCTTCAGATATAGTTCAATTACTAGGAGACCCCTTACCCTTTCCTGATGACAGCAGGACAGTTAGTATAATCAGCTCTCATTTCTTTACACAGAGGACAGCTACTCTATAATGAACAAGGCATAGGCTTTTCTCTCTTATTAAAAGCCACAGTGTATGTGAAGACTGAAAAACTTGTCAGGAATATTTTTTGACAGCCTCACTGCAGAGCCTAAGGTTAGACCAGAAACACTAACTTCAAACTGGGTACTAATAAATGAAAATATACAACTCTATCATATTATCACAAGAAAAAAACCTATATTTACATAGTGACAGAACAGAACTTGCTTGTAATAACTCCAATGCCTAACTTGTTGCCCTCCTCTTCATTATATCTTGCTTTCTCTGCTTCTTTCATTCTGTACTTTAATTCTCTTACTTGACTTCTTCCCAAGATTACAGCACAATTAGCCGTACTCCACTGTTCTTGGTTTCATTTCTGCTAATATGACATATGTAGTTCTGTAAAGTCAACTTGATCATCTTCTTGCATTCCCCAAATCACTGAGAATTACCAGAATTTCTTCTTCATCTATTTTAATTTGTCACTTCATTTCTTTATTTCTTTCGCAGTGTTGACCTTGTATAGTTATAATATACCCAGGATGAGAAAAATGGAGGCAGTGGGGATGAATCATGACATCTGCTGTTCTTTCACTTAATAAGTGAAAACCTTTAGAAGCATAATTGGCAATCCTTAGACAGAATGATCAGTGATCCATCAGTATGTCTAATTAAATGTTTACCAAACCCATTGATAATAATTTGGACGTACAAAAAAATGGAAAGAAGTAACACATTGAGGAATCTGTAGAAAATGATATTAATATTCTTCATAAGATAGCTGAGCCACTGAGACAAACACAGGAATTGCACTGAAATTGAGAAGAAATGTAGTCTTCTATCTGGGTTTCCCTGAATCTGTTTTAATTGTGTAGGAAAATGGGAGTCACTGTTTGCAGGGTAAGCAGACTGGTTGCTGCTGACAACAGCACACTGTGGTTAGCAGAAACTAGGATCCATGAATCCAGTTATTCAGCTGCACTTGAATGGCTGACAACTGTCTGTGTAGGATCTTAAAGAACTTTTCCTATTTGATTTGATAAAGACATTCCACTTTAATGTCTGTCTGGAATCACATGCAACTGTTACAAACTTAACACAAGCAGACCTAACTTCAGTTTCAAGGGTAGTTCTCACAGATTTCTATGTGAATTTGGAAGAAAAGTGATGTCTGTCCTTCTGTTTTGCTGCCCAAAAATGTACAGTTCAGAACTAGAGGTATGAAAAAAAAAATAAAGGAGGAAAGATGGGATAACTGAGGTTTGGATTAACTACCTGCAATTTGTATAAAACTGCTTTAGACTCTAAGTCCTTTAATTGAAAGATAAGCTGAACTGTGTTACTGTTTGAAATAACACATTTAGATTCTTCACAACTACTTTGAAAGTATTTTGGATGTCTATTTCAAGTTTTCTGCTTTGCAAAGCAGAAAATGTTTATTGCTTTGGTAGGACCCTTTTAGCTAACAAAAGAACAAACTTGGCTTCATTAAAATTAATGGGGTGGGGAAACAAAGAGCAATGATCAGGGAGTTGTAGTAGTCCTCTGCGTTAGCACCAAAAGGTTTGCTTATTTGTGGTCTTATAATTTGGGAGTGCCTTACAGCTGCGTGTATTATTGAAGCTTTTCCTCTATTTGGTTTATCAGTGCACGTGTCCTGCTCTCAGACACACCATATAACTCCTGAAGAAAGTGAGAGAGCACATGCCCTCAAATAGCACAACAAAGCCCCAACTTTGAGGAAGCACATTCTGATATTACTGAATGTAAAGGAAATGACAAAAGAAAGGAATTTTTTCATCATTTGTTCTTTGCTATAGCATGAACGAATTTTTAATGACATCAAGGCATTAATCACAGTGAAGTATTTGCCTTATAGTTCCATAAATACAGTCCATACCTATACTTTGCTTTTGTCAAATGAAAGTAATAAATACTGTTTTAAACTTAAAAGGTATCTACTCTATACTTTGCTACAACTGTATAATGTTGAAAAATTGAGGAAGAGAACCAAGAATTCATAATTCTGATCTAAGTGAGTCTTGTGAAAACACTGGTGAAGGTACTTTAGGAAGTAATTTAGTAGTCATCAGGCAGCAAAAATAAGAATAATTATCAAATAGCAGTATGTATTCCACAGACTTTATTTACACTGTGACCAAGTTGTTACACTGTCATGTAATGTTACACATCCATTACAACACAAATCTGACAGTACTTTAAATTCAAGAACCACTACACAGCACATAATATCAGAGTCAGTGTCAACTTCTTACCTTTTTAGGGTAGCTGCAGAAATGAACTTGCTCAGTAAGGCATGGCTGCATGATACAGATGCTATCAATCAAACCTGTTACATTTAAGAACTATCCAAGACAGCATCTGAAAGTGGATGAGAAAACATTATAATATATACCCATTACAAAAGAGCAGCAGTAAACCTAACTTCCTCCTTCATCATTAGTTCAGAATAAGCCTCATAAGGATGAAGACAACTCAGAGGAAGGTTGTTCCACATGTAACATAGTGTAAATAAACCTTATTGTTTAATATGGTTGCCCTAGCCTTCTGTCATATTGCTTGCTATCTTGCTGAAAATCTTCTCCTAGATGAATCACAGACTGGTCTGGGTTGTAAGGGACCCCAAGGATCATCGAGTCCCAACCTCCCTGGCACAGACAGGGCTACCAACCTCCTGGCCTACATCTAGACAAGGTTGCCCAGGGCCACATCCAGCCTGGCCTTGAACATCTCCATGGTCAGGGCATCCCTCACCTCTCTGGGCAGCCCATTCCAGCACCTCACTACTCTCTCCATAAACAACTTCCCCTCGAACCTAAACTTTCCCTCTTCTAGCTTAAATAAAACAATAGTAAGTTTTCAGCGTTTCAAAGCAGCAATACTAGGGACACACATGTAATTGTAACATCTACCTCCATCTATATGCAAGTTTCCAGTACTTTTCAGTGTTCCATAATTCAGGGGGAGAGAGAGGCTAGTGCTCAAATTTACAAGTTAATGAGCTAATTAAATGGTCTTTTGAAATAACACTCAAAAGATATTCTATTGTGGTCATTACCAAAGGTGTATGGTATCCTACAATTAAAACTACACTGAATAATTATTTTTTTTAATGAGCAAGTAAGCAAAAAAGTCTGCAAATACTATTATCAGTTAACGTGTAAGTTAACTAATAACACACCCAAACTTTGTAAAATACTTCACAATTATCTTGAGTTCTGTATAAACATTGGTACTGGGTTTGTGAAAGCCAGCTGTAACTGGGTTACAGTATATTTTGCTACATTTTTCCGGTCCTTTGCTTTCAATTAGCAATGCAGAGTCCTGACTGTTTAGCTGCTTACATGTATCTTCCAGTTGTGGAATCTCAGTGGGAAGGAAATAGGGAGCACAGCTTCGGGACTTTCTCAAAGGCCCTAAGAACTAGAATACCGCTTTCTGGCGCCCAGAAAAGCCCCTAATGCTGCAGAACTGCAGTACCTAGACTTCTTTTTTATTAAAAAAAAAAAAGTAAAAAAAAAGTCAGTTTAAAAAGCAAAGAAGCAAAACGGAACACACCAATCGTTTTGAAAAGCCTCCACAAAGAGCGAGCTACCCCTAAGAACGTACCAGCGAGGGGCAGCCTCAGCCCCGCGGAGCCGAGGCGTGAGGAGCTCTGCAGATCGGAGGGAGCGGGAAACCGTCCGGGCCCGCACCGAGAGAGGGCTGCAGGCTCGGAAGCGGTTCGGTAGCCTCTCGGGGGGGCGGCATCGCCCAGCCTAAAGCCTGACGCCGGTGCTCGCCGCGCTCGGCAGGAAAAAGGACTACAACTCCCGGCTGCCCCCAAGAGAAAAGCCGTCTCCTCCCGTCGCAGGGGCGGCTGGGAAGTGTGGTCGTTCCCGCCCTTTCTGCTCGGCCGCCGCCCGCGGGCCGGGTTCCCGCCTGCGGCGGGAGAGAAGCGGGGCGGGGCGGCGACAGCGCCGCGCAGCGAGGCGGGAGGCGGCGCGGCCCTCCCGCGCCCAGGGGCGGGGAGCGCGGTGCCGGCCCCGCCTG
>VXBZ01001231.1:28820-51181 GCA_013399135.1 Heliornis fulica | reverse complement strand
CGCCCACCGCGCCTCGGCGTGGATGCAGCAGCTCCAGGCGCCCCTGGCTCCGCGGGGGAACGCGGCAGGTAAAGTCTCTCCCCCTCCGCCCATCCGCATTGCACCCCCGCCCGCCCCTCCGCTCCGAGCTGTCTGCGGGCCCGGCTGGAGGGGCTTTTGCCGACCCGAGAGCCGGAGGCCGATGGAGACGCGAGTTGTCTGGCTGGGAGCGAGCACCGCGAGGCAGACCACGGGGAACAAAGCGGTGCCGTGCATATGCTTTTCAATTAGTTTTGTTATTTTAATTTCCAGGAGAGGGGGAAAGAGAAGAGATGGAGGGCTGGGTAATTGCAAATGTGTGAGCTGAGTTAGATGTAGGAGGGGGGAAATACTCCCTAAATCTGTTCATTTTCTCTTGAAATTGTGCTCCTACTCTGCAGTGGAAAAGATAAAGGCAGTGTTTGCCATACAGGTAAGATAGTACTATAGTCAAGGCTGCAAAATGGTTTCCTTGAGTACCCTCCTCAGCTCTACTGCTTGTATAGATTTTGCACAATGATAGTTTCTTATTTCTGTGTGGATTTCTAGCCCCACCAAAGAGCTAGGACAAACAGCAGAAGGTTAGAGCCAGACTAGTGTACATGGTGTTTCTACATCAGAAAAGGGAGGAAAAATTGTATTTAAGGCCAAATGACAAGTTACATACTACATGAAGTAATTTACAGCTAAAGCATTGTGGTTCATATGCCCAATGCTTCAGGCTTCCTCTTAGTGCTAGGTGATGAATAGGGAATGGAGCAAGCATATTAAACATGCATAATCAAGCAGCAAGTGTTCTTAACCACTTCCCTGTGTAGCAGCTTGTTGTCAAAGCATTAGTGAGTATTCTTTAACTGCCACTGGTTTTTTTTTCCTCCATTGGTAATACAGGCTGAGTTAGTCTCAGTGGCATGGGGAGAGGCTGGCAAAACAGAAAATCAGCACTTTTCTCAGGTGTAGACAGTGAGAAAAGTTTAACCTAGGGGACTGCACACAGCTAAACCAGGATCTTGCACAGGATTTATGCTGATTTTGACAAGAAACTGAAGAACCAAACTAAGATTAAGAAAATACTTCCTTCAGAAAAACAACTGAAGTTTCATTAATGTACTCTTAACACTTTACTAATGTCCTGATCGAGAAAGAATTTCTTTGTGCATCAGGCATCCTTTGCTCCCCATGTTACTATATCATGCACCAAACCAGACAGACAGAAAGGCAACTGCTGGATCCGTAAGGGAGGTATTGAAAAGCAAGTTTTTGCATCAGTTCCCTTGTTATGAAAAAAACCAAGTTTCTGTCCAGAATGGAAAATCTTTCATATTTCATTGACCTGAATTTTTTTGTACTAATGATTTAAAGGTTTATGTATGTATGCACCCCATTTGTCTTATACAGCCTGCAGTTTAACAGTTCTTCTGCTTTACTGTAATAAAAAGAAGTTGAACAGATCAGGTACCATGTCACGGTCATCACACATCCAAAAACTCTCCTTCCAATGGGCACCTTGGACATGCAAAAGCATAACATCGGGCCCTTAAAAGTAGCCTTTTAGGAACTGAGTTAATTATAATAGCACTTTACTGTAAAATTTAAAATTGATTTCTACTTATGACTATGTGCTAGACAAGCCCCCCACCCCCACCAGCTGAACTAAAAGATCTCCTGATACAGCTCCTCCCTACCTCTGCTTTTTAGTCTCAGCTCCGTAGAAGCTCAGAGCATGTGATCAGCTATGTGCGATTTAAGCGATGCAATTGAATTTTTTTCCACAGGGAACAATTACTATATAGAGTGACAAGTCAACCATTTTGATCTTAACAGATCTAGCTCTGTTTAGTGATGGTAACCATAGCACACACTGCCTAACTCAGTCTGAATATCTTGCTGTGCCAGTTTGCTTGTCATGTAAAAGGACACTGTTAAACCTTAAAATAGGTTCTCATTTTTGGGTAGGAATGAAAGAGGCTTAATACCAGAAGGGCACTGTAGACATTTCAGTTGCATATTTTCAGTCACTGCTGCCTGCAACAGCCCTTGAGAAGCCACTAAAATATCAGAAGAGCTAAGCAGCATGCTCTGACCACACCCCTACATTGCCATAATTCATAAACCAAGACTGTGTGCTTGCTGCCACATTCATAAATTTACCTGGTCAGTTAAGACAAAGACAAAGCTGCTTTGTGTTAATGAAGCCAGTGCAGAATGTTTTTAATAGAGCCAATGATCTGGTATTCCTAAAATATTTTTAAAGGACACTTCTGTTACCCTGTCATTGTTTATGCTAAAAGACTATTGCAAATAGAACATTTATGCTAATTACTTACATGTCAGTTTGGGCAATGAATAATCAATATTTTTCTGATGTAGGATCCACTACAACTTTCCTACTCCAGTTATTATACATGCAGCACAGTACAATAAAGCTCAAGTTAAAATAAACATTTCCATGAAGAAATTACAAGTTATATGTAAGACTGCTGAAGTAATGGAAATCTTTGTTACACTTAAGTAAAAGTCTATCTTTCAAAAATACTTGCACAAAGAACTGACCTGGAAATATTTTTAACATGAAGGCCACTGTTATGATCAGACTATACAGCAACACAGTAAGGTTTGGTGTTTTTTTTAAGATTTAAAAAATAGTAGAAGCATAATCTGAACACAAATGTTATTGTTAAAAAACAACACGTTATTGAATGGCAGACTAGTACTTTGTAACTGCTAGCTGTGTGAGGGAGTGACAAAACATGTACCTTGAAGAAATGAAATACCTTGTATTTTTTAAAAAAAACAATTTAGTATGCTGTTCTGTCCCAAATATTGTGGCTGAGATGGCTTGCATATTTTGTACAATTCTAAAATGATTTTTTTTTTAATTGTAGAATGTCTTTTTCTGCTTGAATTCCATTCTGTTTGGCATTAAATATAAATAGATTTTACTTCTACTAATGGTTTAAAGACATTTATGGGGATGATACTCCCAAGTCTACCCTTCAAAGAACATTTTAAAATGCACAATCTAATAAACAGCTACTGAACTGCTTCCTCTTACAAGAGAGGGCCTGGTAAATTAAAAGGAGTAATACCAGTGACCTCCTTCAAGTAGCGAGTAATATTCTCAGTAATTTTTGAAGGCATAGCTCCTAACTTGCAATATTTAACTAAAAGTTTTAAACATTCATAGTAAGTTCTCTGGAACTAAGCGGACATATAGCTACTTCTGAAGGTGACTACTATAATCATGTACTGTTATGTATCACAGGTCAAGCTTACTGTAAAATCTAGGAAAATGTTAGACTACAGTTGAACTGTGCCAGTGTTGTAAAACAGTCCATGATTTGAGCTGACAATACAATGCTGATAAGGACTTGTGCAGGAATATGAACTTCCATTTCATTGTCTTGAACAACTAGTTTGAGACATTTGTAGTCTGTGGAGAGTATCTATGTAGAATTACAATGAGTACAAGATTTTCCTTCTTGAATAAGTTCTACTCAAGTTTGTTTCTAGTGCCTGGGATGGAAGTAAGAGGAGGAAGAAGATAGGATAGAGGGCAAGCCCTGCATGTAAAGTTGCATTTATCCACTGGGAACTCACCAGGCTTTGGGATTCCCAATTTAGTCAAGGAAATACTGCCCCTTGATGGTTACACTGTCAGGGTCATTCAGCTTTTACTCAAACCACCCTTTACTAAAAGCAGGCAGAACGTTGCTATACCTTAATGAAGTGACCAATAAATATCCTCTCAAGTCAAAGTAGAAGAAAGTAACTTCATGGTTATAGCTAACTAGACTTCAGATTAAATACTACTTTGTATTTTTCACCTGCTATTCTACAGATAACAGATGATGTGTTTGGACTAGCATCTGCTTATGTGAACCATGCAAAAGAACATATTCTTCAGGTTTCTTCTTTACTTTTTCACTCTTGTGAAGCTATCAAAGTTACAGGTTTGTTTTATGTAGGGTTTTTTTTTCGGGTGGGGCGGTTTAGTTTATTTTTTTGTCTGGTCATCTGCCCCCTCATCTCAACTCCACACCCCCAACCCCTAAACCTCTTGTTATATGTCCGCCCAAAAATGCAACTTGACAAAATTTGCAAACACAACCATCTCAGGCTTTTCATATGACACACGGGGGGGCAAATTCTTCAAATTTCCTGAATTTTATTAGCTTCAGTTTAACATCATTATACAGTCATTAGATTTGGACCCAAGCTGTCTCAGACATTGTAACAGAAGAGTCATCTATGCACAACCAATATTCCACTCATAGGAAAGTTAGTCTCTACTTGTCCACTCAGTTTATACCTGCAGATAGGGACTTTTCTTGCTTACATTAGCATGTAGATAGCAGCTCTGGTGGCATGCTTTGGTATCTTTGCTTTGGAAGTGCATTAAAATTTCAGTATCACAAAACAAGAGTGGATAAACATTAAAGTTGCATCCTAAAAATATACCAAACAATTCTTAAAGGTGCCCTTTGTTAACATTCCCACAGCATCTGTTGACACTTGCACTTTGGAAACCAGCATGTGACATATGCTACAGCTCAACTACAGAATTAGAACAAGATTTAACAACTCTGTTAAGTCTTTAGATCATCCAAAGTTTGTATTCTTCAGATAACCAAGAGGATGTTTGCTCCAGAAATATGCTACCAGAGAATGGGTTACAGTTAGTCAAAACAAGCTGAGATGTTGTAATTTAAATATGAAGTACATCAAGGCTTAGGCTTGTATCATTGTCTCATGGGAAAATTACCACAAGATGCATTATGAATTCAGTGCAAACTGCAGGAGCATGTCCTAGGCACTGTTCTGGGTAGCTGAATGCTGTCTTAAAGAATACACTCGAAGGAAAGGTTTAACATGTGTTCACTATACAATCATACCACACATACACTCAACTCCCTCCCTTGCTAAGAAAGCATCAACTTTTGCAGGATTCTGTTACTGTTTCATGATTTCAAAGTTTAACCCCATAAAGCTCCTTAAATCAGAAAGCTGAGATAATAAATGCAAGGCAAGTATTTTCTCTGTGGTACTTAAGACTTCTGTCAACTACTGTAACTCAAACACAATCTATTCCAGTATTAACAGCAAAAATAACCTCTGAAGTGACAAGCTATATCTGCCACTGAAAAGTATACAAGCTTTTAATGTATTTTAAAACATGACTCGAGGAGAAGAGAGACTCACAAATCTGTCCTTCTTGACTGTTTCTAAAGAAGTTAACATTTCATTAACAGTTTTGCTTCAACACAAGTTTTGGTGGTTTGTTTGGGCGTTTTTGTGTTTTGGTTTGGTTTTTTTTTTTTTTGGTTGTTCTTTCCCCACCTACACTATGTTTCAAGTAGAACAGAAGCTATTCATTTTTAAGCGGGATGGTTTGCTTTAATCTTTTCTGTGCAAAAAGAGGAGTTAAATAGTAACTTTACTCTCTCCAGTTGACCAAACACTGACAAAGCTATATTGGAGAAAAGGGTAAAAATCCATAGACTCTTTTAGGGTAACTGCAAAGAGGCTAAGAGAAAGATTAATTAGGAAGCCTTAGGAAGCTGTGCAACTTTGCTTTCTTTCTTTACTAGGTAGTTAGCAGATGGAGAAAAAAAGGCAAAAGTTTAACACTGCCAACAACTATCAGTTGAGGAGCTGCAGCTTTTTATACAGGCTACTCCACTCTTCCCATGTTGCTAAGCAGAACTATCTGTCACTGATCCTAACAACAATGAGAAATGCTGTCTCAGTGAGAAATGACAAGTGAAGATATATTATAACAGTGAATGTGCCTTGAAACAATTTAAATATCATGGACTGGAAGAGAAGCTTAACAGTTCCCAGCTCCTCATCACAGTTAACTTCTGTGAAATCAGTACAAATCAGAGATCAGAGTTTCATAGCTTATTCTACATTGCTTCATCCAGCACAAAACTCAACTCTACCAATGGCCCTACTAGCAGAAGGAAAAGGCAGAGAGGGACTAGAATGCAAAGAAAGACAGGAATCTCTTATTCAAACTAAAGAATCAGCACAGACCAATCTTGTTCATTTTATTATTTCTGTGTGGGCTGGGACATGTTAGTAAACCTATTGAGAGGACAGAGAGAAGTTTGTGTTCTCTTGTCCCCACAAGAGAGAGAAAAGGATAAAATCCATGTTGGAACCCCTTAGTATCTCTTTGAAAAAGACTTTGACAATGCCCATAATTCCTGAGCATAAGGATGCACATTTTGCTGACACACACTGGAGATGAGCATTCTTTCTAGTCGTAGAGGATGCACATACCATCACTTTTTCAAGACCAAACTCAAAACTCTATAGGGCTTTAACTTCAAGCTGCGTGTACCCTTCAAACGCAGCAAGACAATGCAAAAGTAAAGATGACTGTATAGTCTAAAAACAGTATTGTATTGTTTCTAGCCCTGGGGAAACTTTCTTACTCCCACACCAAGGGTGGAAAAATTACTAAAAGAAGCCTGTCCTGATAAGGTGCAATTATGTAGATTACTCTAGATGCTGCCAAGGTATCAGCTATATGATAAGCATTCCTTTGAAAGAACAATGTACAATGGAAATGAAGCACAAGAAGTTGGCTACCACAGACTGGCAGACCTAATTCCAATTGTCTAGTGCTGTAAATGGATGAGAATATCTTGGGTATAAAATTATTTTTATTCACTGAGAGAAGGCCCTGAATATGTCATTTCATCCTCCTTGTTCAACTATTAATTTTAAAATAACCAGAGTGTCAGAAATAGAAAACTGCTTTTAAAAGCCAGCTTTCTGATCACTTCTCACAACCTCCAGCTTTAGCCCAATATTCTCTACTTTATCTTCCAAATCAAAACAGTAACGTATCCAAGGTACGTAAGGCAAAAAGGTACAAGCACAGTTAAATCTTCATTGAACTTTACTGACATTGAAAACTTTACTGACAGTTTCTCTGATATACAGCACACAGCCTGCTGATGCACATATCTAATTGTGCAGGTCTACATGGTGCTCCTGAAAAAGAAAAAGAAAAAGCTATGGAACACCAGCTATGTCACTACACGGTTGCAGAACACTACCTTACCAGATCACTAGGTCAGCATGAAAAAGATATTCCTTCATATATCCACTGTTTTGACCTTCCAAGACAGTCTGCATAAGTAACTTAAAATAGGAAGAATCCATCTCTGCCAGTTGATATGATGCTTGATTTCATTATTTCACAATGGTGAGGTTTTTCAAGTTTAGTTGCAGGTTTTGCAAGCTATACCTTCTCAGAAAGAAAAGTAAGTCCAGTCCTAAAATAAACAAAAAACATGTAGGGTTCCATTCAGGTCAATCATTCTCCTCAGGTTTTGACTTATTTTTCCCCACTATTTTCTCTCACACAAGTTTCAACTGCCACTCCAAAGTGGGGAAAAAAATGCTTTTTATTTTGTTTAGTGATTGTAAATAGCTACTTTCATTACACCCATTCACGCCTTCAACTTGTGGTCTGACAACAGCTACCTACAAATCTCAGACAGGGTTCCATAACATACTAAGAAAGCTCTCCTCTAAGCAATCTCAGTTCCAAATGTATGCATTTCTTTTTCATAGAAGCTAGAAAAAAATGACAGATGGAAGAACCAGTAAACAGCTTCAGCCCTGGAAAGGCCACATATTAACCCTATGTCAAGCAGAGATTACAGCTCCAATTTCATAATCTGCCTGTAAAGAGCTAGTTCTGACAGTGCTGCAGGGCCCAGCTCCAGATTTCTCTGTTCAGACCAGACCTGTCCACAGACTTTCTGTATGCACCACAAGAAAAATTGTATAATTTTTACAGAACATGGAATACTTAATCTAACCTCTTGAACCTATGATTCAGGCTGCCTTGTTCTAGAAGGTATGGCAAATAAGCTCTATGCAATTTTGTTTCTATTACTTTAAGATGTTACAGATGAGCATATCTTGGTGACTAGAAGTAGGGCTTAGTCAGATAGGTCTAACCCCATGTAAATCCATTAAATCAGAATACAATGTAAAAACTACAGTGAAGCTAAAGCCTCTGTATTTTCCATGACAGATTTTATTAACCTGATGCAAGAGTTTTTATTCACTTCACATTTCAACCACATATGTTCAAATTTTAATTGTTTTGCTAACAGGAGTTCTTTTTGGTAACTGAGATTATTTAAAGCATAATTTTTAAATCTTGTGACACCTAATGATTTTTTTTTCCAGAGGGAATTAATCAAGAGATTCCTTCCAGTTAATAGGATGCTAAGTAGCAGCTAGCTCCTTCTAGCCTAGCATGTAAGTGGATTTTGTCTGCTCTTAAAATACCCTTCCAATCACATTCTAGTGTATAGTTTTATTCTTCTGTAGCAAGTTTGTTTTTTCCCCGTACAGTAAATTAACAAAGGCAGTGTGTTTACTATCTTAATGTCATCCTAGTAACAAGGAGGGAAGATAAGTTGTAGTTCCCTAGCTTCCATCTGTGGATTTCTTGGGCTTGGCTACTTGTTCTTTTTGGCATAAAATTTCTGCATCATCACTTAACGAGAGGAAAAGTTTATTAGTTACCAGTTCACACTTGTAGGCTTCTGGACATTTTCAAATTAATCTGCCACTCATGGCCATATATAATATTAAGGATTATTGTGCCTACACTTGAGAACCTCACTTAATAAGGTTTTGGAGACAAATTCTGCAGCCTCCAGTAGTAACATTATGCCACATTTCTATTGGGAGTCACATCCCGTGAGCAGGATGTTGGCTTGCTTGAGAGTAAGACAGAAAAGAAACTAATTCGCACTCTTACACTCTTCCAAGTTCTTCTTACACTCTTCCAAGTCTTA
Source organism: Heliornis fulica (assembly GCA_013399135.1). Taxonomy (NCBI): domain Eukaryota; kingdom Metazoa; phylum Chordata; class Aves; order Gruiformes; family Heliornithidae; genus Heliornis; species Heliornis fulica. The sequence continues at coordinate 42,326 of VXBZ01001231.1, read as the reverse complement.
CCTGAATGTTTTAAATTTATATGCAAAAAGTCTGCACAAAAAAAAAAAGGCCTGGGCAATGCTAGAAAGACATTATGTAATTTTAGTAAGACTAAAAGCCTTTTGGTACCACTAAGTTATTATACTAGCATGAATTCTGTTAAAGCTTTAACTTCCTAGCCCAGAACAGACCAACCTACTTCACTAGCATAAGAGCATCACAATGGGAGAAGACCTGTTTCAGATTAAATGGTTCAGTTTGCAGTTTTTTCAGTTTTTTTTTTCAGTTTCAGGTGAAATGGTCCTTCCTTGCACAGACAGTTTCTCACTAGGGGTATTAAATGACAAGTCTAAATTTACCTCAGAGATCATAAATACAGTTAGGAAATAAAATCCTACTTACTAATAATTAGTTATCACTGTAAACACACAGTTTTCTTCATCACTGAGAAACATCACATATGAAAGACCCTTAGAAGATGACAAACAGCAACATCAAACAAGCAAATTGGTGTCCCAGGAGTTTTAATCTTCTGGGGCCTTCTTCATGAGGACAGCTGCCAGCTACAGATGCTTGGCTGACTAATTGGCACTGGTAATAAACAATATTTTAATTTGTCCAGGAAGGAGCAGAGGGTCTGAGAAAGACTTATCAACATACATTAAAACCAAACCTTAATCTGGTATGCCTCTATATTAATATTATCATCTGTATGATTTATTTCTACCCCTGAAAATTGCACTAACACCAAGTAGTGTTTTATAATGCACTAGACAATATCAAAATGAACCTTAGCGATTGGTAGATTATAAAGTAGGTATAGTGTACAAAACAAACTGCTGCTATTATAAGGAATACTATACACTGGGGGCTTCATAAAGCAAATAATAATTGCATCCAGGCCTGACCAACTTACAAAAAATTAGAAATTCTCATCCCAAAGATTGCTAGATTGTTTAGTGATATGCCAGCACCTGACCTACAAGACAATCCATCCTATCTGTAACGCTGATACTGCTACAAAGAAGTTGTTCTCTAACTTCTTGATAAAAAGATATCAATCTTACATTTCTCAGGAGCTATTACCTGACTTATATGAAAGCACTGCTATGCCTCTTTCAGAAATTTTAAAGAGCAGAGTTACTGGGAAACAACAAACAGAACTGGATTAGACTTGCCTTTTGAGACAGAATTCAGGGGCAATCTAGGTTATCAAATTTGAAAAAATTACTCTAAAAAAAAATCAGGAAAAGAAATGAAGCCATAGACAAGTTACAAAAGAACCTGGAAGGGGGAGACTGAAGAAAGCATCCACAAGTGCCAAAGACTAAACAGAGAGGATTAAAATATAGGATATTTGTGTTCAGCAACAATTGATTTAAAGCCTTACAAATAAGAAATTAACAGCTAATTGGCGTACTTACTAGGACTTGCATCTAGTCTGAGAAGGAGAGCTGTTAAGATAGTGAATGAGCCAGCAAGACAGATGGCTGGAGAAGGAACTGCCGCTGCAAGAGCTAGAACATTCAGTAGCGAGGAAAAACAACAGCTATACCCATAAAGGAACTGCTGCCAAGCACATAAGTGAGAGGAATCATGCAATTTCAACATTTTGTATAAAAATGTGGATTATGTACTGAACTGCAGGGAATGTATAAGGCCCTAAGTCTGACTGTATCAGTGCAGAAGCAGAGAGACAATGGAATGACTAAAAGGTCAGCCATTACCCGAAAACCAGCAGCAAATAGTTAAAAAATATGTAAGTGATTTCACAAGCAAGTATGTAACATGCTTAAGAGACATCATCACTGAAAATATAAACTAGAATTAATTTGCAATAGTTACTGCTTGATAACTTTAAAAAGTGAAAAGCAGTATCAGAAGCTAAGATCTATGAAACACCCCCATGCCCCAGATTTAAACTGGCTAGTAAGAAAAGAGTTTTCACAAACCTTGCATTCCTCACAGCTATGGATTTCCTATCAGTAAGATTTCAAAAATTTATAACAGCCAACTGCAATACCTGTATCTTGAGACTCAATATTCGCAATCAGGTTTCCACATGCTAAATAGTTTTAGCACAATCCACTTAATATTTACAGAAAAAAAATGGAAAATTTGGCCATAACATTCTTGGAAATAAATGTGGCTTAAATGTACAAGGGGTGAGGGTTGCAGGAAGAACAAGTTTGAGAATATAAGTTTTGCATGCACAGAAGGAGGTGTCCCGAGGTCTCATTAAAACTGATTCCAAGTTTTATTAGCAATTGATACCATTATAGGAAGCAATAGTTCTGGCAAAAAAAGCAGATGCATAATACCATCATAACATGGGCACCTAAATGAAAAAAAAAGAAAAAAGAGTTTCTACATTGACAGCTGATTAGCCAATTTGCTTTTTCTTATACTTTTCCGGCCCATTACTGCTGCCAGTCACAGAGAACAAAACTGCATTCTTTCTTTGATTTACGTGATGGTGTTTATGTATTTAGGGTTGCATTACTACATAGGTTTAAACGTCAGTATTTTCATGAAGCATACTGTATAACATTAAGAGTGTTTAAGCTATACAGTTCAAGAAAAAGAGTTCATTGTTGAAGACTGCTCTTCCAAAATTGGTTACTCTGTCCTGAGACTTTTACCACCACTGCAGAAGAAAAATAGCTGTGGCACATACAAGTAAAATATTAAAAATCTTGTCAAATCTATTACAGAATAAGATTATCCCTCTGGTATTCAGAAAATTAGATTACTTTTCAAGATGCAGAAAGATTTTTAATACACAGGCCAGGCAACCTAATTAAATAAACAGTATGGGATGGCTCCAAAACATAGATCACACGTTAATGCAGAAAGCCAACATAATTATGAAGTACCCATTCCAGACTTTTAGATACATAAAGTAGATATAAACAAACCACTAATGTAATAACCAGGACAAAAATTATCATCAGAATGGCAAAAATAAGTCAGCACAACTGACAAAAACTAATTAACATTCCTACAGTTCAGAGAAAAAAACCCACAGTTCAAGAATCATCATCATCAGATTACCTAATCTACTATTAATGAAGCTACTTTAAGGAGGCAGGTAGTAAAAGTCTTAGATGAAACCATTCTCTCTGAAAACTATACACAAATGTGTGTCAACAGAAAGACTCTTCCATTAGGTAGAAACAGGCTCACACAGACACCAGAGCTCATACCAGTAGCCCAACTTTCCACAAATACATCAGAAATAAAAACACACTTAAATGGCATTTTTCTTCTCCTTCAGGCCACCTCAGGTCTCCATTTCCTAGCTTTCTGTTATAGACCAATTCTACTGGAATGAAGCAGCAACACCAAGACCAAGTGAGTGGGTAGGAAAGCCACTGCTGCTACAAGGAGATACCAGGGAGCAATTCTTTGTCCCATCAAGGACTACTTACTACCTCTCCCATGCTTAATGCAGTCAGCTTCTGCTAGGCTTACATTCAATCCTCTGGTTCCACGTTAACAGCAAGACAGCCAGTTTGGCACCAATAGGACTGTAGTATTTACTTATCATACGCAGTTAGTGCTCCTTTTTCCTGGTTTAAAAACTGGCTGTGGTGCTAACAGTTTATAGTATAGGACTGGACACATATAAGTAAGGTAAAGCAATGGTATTCCTCAAGAGGGCACTGACACTTCACTTCTGAAGCTAAGGTTAGATACCTCCAAACAAATAAACCATCGAGAAGAATAACGTACAGATCACACTTCACCTGGAGACCACCAGCTGATGCTTCACTCTTCACCAAAGCTAGGCACCCGGCTCCCAGGAGCAAGAGACTCTTTCAACCACACACCTCACAATCCCCACTACCGCCATCTTGAATCCCCCTCAGACTCAAAGCCGCCACACAGCACCACCTTCGCTTCGGGTTGGTGCTTTCCCGCCGTGTCTCCGCCCCTTCTGCCGAGCAGCCAATCAGAGAGAGGGCAGCGGGAAAACGAGTTCTCCGCTACCGCCTTGGTTGGAGTCTGAGGGTGTGTTTACGGCTTTTTCAGAGCAGGCGAAGATCCCTTCGGTTTTTAAACGTCCCATCTCCTTAGGGGAGCTGAACCTTCCTTCATTTATTTTATTCTTGCCTTTACCGGGTCAGCCTTGCTGAAGAAGGGGAAAAAAAAAAAGAGGAGAGGAAAAAAAGCTTGGGCCGACACATTAGCGGCAGCTGAGGGGGATCGTGAGGTGTGAGGAGGGTGAGTGAGCGGGCCGGGTTTGGCTTGCTGTTGCTGAGTTTCCTGGGTCACCCAGTGCTCAGATGGTGAGTTGCTGTTCATAAAGCTCTCTTAGTTCTGTTTCTCCCGTGTTGTTGAAAGTTAACCCTGCTAGATAACATAAAGGTGTTTCAATGGCAGTAGCTTTAAAAATCATTAAATAAACAATATTTTATGAGGGAGATTGTGTAAAAGAGCAAGGCTTTGGGGTTTTTGTTGGTGTGCAAATCCTTACCTGTACTATACTAAGCCGAGATCAAAACTGTTCTCTTTGAAAGGGGAGGTGGGAATCAGGGCAGATCTGCCCATTTGCAGGGCACCTCCTGAATGACTATCTCACCTCAGGAAACATGTACAGTTGAAAGGAACTGAAAGATGATAAGAAAGTCCTAAAGGACATTTCTGCTTTCTGCTGAATTTACTGCAAAGTGAAGAAAGCACAGGCTATCTACCATCCTCCCTGCTTTCTGAATCTCTAGGTTTACTAAGCACTCTTGATGCCTGAGTGTCGGCTGGAGTGGAGGTCTTCCACAAATACCACATTTTATTGAGACTGGATTTTTAGGAACTTAGGATCAAATTGATTAACTATTCTGTGTTGTGTTTGCTCAAGGGGCAGGAAGGAAACATTAAATTACACCCACTTGAAGTTACTTGCTAATGAATAATGTAATTATACGCTAGGGTATTAGAAGGTTTTTGCATTAAGTCCCTGATGTTTTTGTTGTCTCATAAGAATCGTCTATGTTTAGAGAAGCTAGAATTAACATTGCCTCTTTAAAAAGGTCTATATTTGTAACTGGTGTAAAGTGAGTTTGTGTTAAGAAAATAACATGTTTAGATTATCAGGGCAGGCGGTAGCAGTAAAAGCCAAACACTTCTACATTAGATGTCAAGCACATCTTTTAAAGGGAAGAGTTCCTTAACAGATGCTTGGAGACTTCTCATTATATCTTTGATCACAGCTTGGAAAAAAGTCTGATGATCCTGCTTTTTCTGTATGGCAGTTCAGGGAGCTAATGGAAACTGACTTTCTAGAGCAATAACTGTGTGAATTGGCCAAAACTGTCATTTCAGTTTTACATTTGAACATGAAAGTGTAAGCAACTACTGTACTACTAAATTCAAATATCCTCAAAGAAACTCTTGAGACAAAGGACTATGCCAAAGGCAGAATTTTGGCCTTGATATTCCATATCTTGTATTAAAGTTCAAAGTTGTGAAAGCTTCAAAATGTACAATTTAATCACGTTTTGCAGAGCAGTTTCTTTTAGGAAGTGATTCCTGGAGCGTGTGCTAAAGCAAAGTGAATCCTTTCTTGTCCACTTAAATAACAAATGTCTGTGTTTTCTTTTGCAATTTTATAAGTTATCAGTTGAATTCATATTCTACTATTGTCTTTTTTTTTTTCCCATATCCTGTCAATTAATTTACATAGATTCTATTTGATTTGGTTACAGGAAAAGAAAGGTGTGAAGGGTTGCTCCATTTTCTTTCAGGCTGGCTCATTGTTCTGGCTCTAATTTACTGTCTCAAGCAACACTAGGGTGCCATTAGTAAGGAACTAGCAAGGAATTGCTCAGTTCTGGCTCAAGCTATTAATAAAAGAGGGGCTAAACCCCAAACTGGCTCACAAACAGTGCCATGTGGTAGCAAGCTTTTTAGTAAGTGTAGTAATAGTAAGCTCTGTCATTTAAAATAAATTTCTTCATTCTGTTCTATGTTGCCTTATGCCTTGCTCCTCTCTGGTAGAAATGCTCCTGTGTCAGAAGTCTCAAAACTTTTAGTGGCTGCAGTGTTGGTTTTGAGCATATGAAAATAGATTTTTAAGAGCTAGGAGACAGGTTTTCAAGTGCTTGGCAACTATAGTTGGGGATACATTTTCAAAAGAGGTTAGCACTGACTGTTCCAGCTCTCGTGAAGATTTGTCCATTTTGATTTTGTGCCTAATTGAACTGATCTGTTGAAAATCTGGTTCCTCTAGCTATACATGACATTCTTAGAAAGCCACAAGGGCAGTAACAGTATAAAAGTATAGCAGAAAAGGCGCTATATAGGAGCCCCTGCCCAGTTCAGTATCCCAAAACCACCACCCAGCATACAGTAAGACAGAGTTGAGGTCTCTGGTTTGTGGAGGCAAATAAATTTCTGAGTTGAGACCAAACTTTAAAGCAAAAGAAACTGTTGTTTTACTAACTCTATTCTGTCTGTGTGTTTATTTACAGTATAATCTTTTGTGAAAGGGGGGCTCCTAGTTATTAGAGTGCAAAATGTCATGTGTTTGGGATAGTCCAGGAGTGAAACACTTCAATTAAAATTTACCATTAATAATATTGTGAGTTCTGAGATACCACTGCTGCTTGTAGAGTTGTGCTGCCTTCTGGCTAGAGGCTGGAATAAATGTTTTGATTCCCTTTTGCTGTAATTAGTGGTGCAATTTTTATTCAATTTGATTTAGCAGTGTTGAGTCCTATATTAAAATAGCTGCAGTACAAACAAAATGAATGTTTTATTTTGGAAAAAACTTATTTCAGTTACCCATCTTTTTTACTGGCAGAGATATTACAGGGGAATAATGCTGATTAATATGGTCTTTCTGGCTAGTTATGTGACTTACTGATGCAGAATCAGACACTGTAGAAGACTTCTAGTTACGTTTTTGAGTAATTACTTAAATTTGAAATTAATTTAGTTGTCCATTCATGCAACGTTGTGGCCTTGTCTTTGGCCCCTTAAAAATAACTATGTCTGATTACCTCTTTAATAATTCAATAAATTTTACATGGTTGGCGATTAGTTTGCATTTATAAGAAATGCTTTAGTTAGGTAATTCTGTGTAAGTATTTATAATTTGTGTCCTCATAATAAAGTAAAATATTAATTATGAATTTACAATGTTTTTGTGAATGGATTTGGGAGTAACTTCTATCCCAAGTCAAGCCAAATAAAGATAGTTTCCTTAAGCTTAGGTTTATGTTTTTTCTTATTTAGTTTGCAGTCCCCCTAAGTTTATAATGTTTTATTAGTAAATAGAACCTCTGCATGATGTGTTGTTTTTGCTAAAGTGGGAATGTAGTGTGAGATTCCTTGTAGAATTTTCTAGTCCTTCTTCCATAGAACCAGAAAATTGAATATTAATCAACTTTATGTGATAGAAAATTATTTGTTATGGAAAAAATAAATGCTCATTTTTAAATGCAGGAAATATTAATGTGCTGGTTTTATAATACTTTAGTATGCCTTTGGCCAAAACTTCTTTTATACACAGTCTCCATCACTTGATGCCAGCATAAAACCTGGGAAAATAAGTAATTAAACTCTTGCAACTGAAGAAACAGCCCAATAATTTTCTGTGGACTTTTGAAGGGAAAAAAAAGACAAAAGAAATTAGAGCTTTATTTTTGCATGCATTGCACTTTTTTGTGCTGTGTTTGCACAGTTTAAATATGGATTTTAAATAATCCAGATTAAGCAGATTGTAATACTCTAATTCTTATGTAGGGAGCATGGGACACCTATCTATGTTAGTATTGCAGCTAAGTGAACCTCAGATAAAAAAATCAAAATAAACTCAAAATAGATAAACTCAAGTGAATAAATGAGCAGTAAGTCTCAGAAGCATTCAAATAAAGGTGATAAGGCAAAGGAGAATTGTTAAGATAACTGCTTTACAGAACTTTCAGAAAATTAAATGGGACTCTTAGGAAATCATGTTGTTTCTAGCCTGACAGTGATAGCTGGAGCAAATTCTAGTCTTAAAAAAAAAAAAAGTTAGAAAAGTATGGGGATTTTATAGACTGGAAAAACTTGGATGAAGAGAGCTGCTTGTAAACCTGTCACTACTTTGTGAGCTCCAGGGGTAGGTCCTTCCATTTTGCTTAAGAGCTTGTCTGTGTGGTTGAATGGAGACTGTGTTTTACAGGCAACTTAGTGGTGATATGACATTGTTCTGTTTTGTTGGTCTCAAGTATAAGTGTACTTAATATAAAATCTTTTATTTGGTTTAAAGAAATATTATTGTGTTCGTTACTGGCATGGACACAAAGATCTGGAGGTTTTTCCTTGTAGTGTTTCATACATGCACACTAATAAACACATGCAATATGTGCTCTGAAGTTAGAAAGGCATATAGATTCTAAAACTATCTGTATCATTTTCTTGTGGCAGTTGCTAATGCTTCATCTGGTGGATTATTTTTTTTTTTGGTTGGTAAATTGTTTGCTTTTAAAGGTAGAACTTGAACGCTAAAATTACAACACAGAGCCAGCGTGTTCAGGCATGGCACTAGGTGACTGCACTTTCTCTCTGTCCTTTACGGTACGTACACAGTTATCACAGTGGTAAATACTTAAGGTTGAGAAGGGAAATGTTTTATAAGTCTTTCCTCTTTCATCACAAAGACTGAGATATTAAAATTTGTAAATAAAATCCATCACAGAAGGCTAGAGAGATCTCAGCGCAGTCACAAGCCTCAGTTTGGTCTAAGAATTTCATGTGCTTATGATGAGACTCAGCTTCCTTTGTCATGCTTTCAGGAGGTATAACTTAGCTCTGTTTTACATCTTTATCCCTTGAATGTCCTTCTGCAAATGAAGATTTAATTTGGTGAGGCTAATATAGTGAATCTGATTCAGCTTGCACCTTGCTGACATTGTGAGCCCATTATGGCATTATTACTCTCCAATTATAGGCAGGAAGGTAAGAAGTGGCCAAGTAATGAAAGGTACACACCCTGAGTAGCGTGTCAAAAATTTTAAATGAGGCAAAAGAGGAAAAAAATTGTACTACACTGATCTCTACAAAAAGGACATTTTTCATAAGTGGTTGCTTTGAAAGATTTCCCAAGAAGCATTAGTGATGAACAATACTATGCCATCACCTGTTCACCCAGGCCACAGACTGGAATTTGTCTCATATGCATATATCTACAATTGTTATACTTCTGTGTGCTGCATAGCATTGAACCAAAACAGGATCAAGCAGTTTGGTATCACAATGTTTGTGAGAAAAATGTATGACCTGTAATTAAAAAAAAAAAAAACTTAAAAAAAAGTGTTTCTGCCTTAGTGCTTAATATGCTTTCAGTGTCAAAAATCAGGTATTTAGTGTGTAATGTTTTATATGTGTTCTAGAAAATACAAATATTTACTAGCATTGGTATAAAATCAATGGAGCTTGTCTTCTGTTGTTATGGTGTTGGAAAGTAACTTTGTGTGCCTTCCTAAAAATGTCCTTACTGATGCACAAGTAAAATTTTTGAAGACTGTTGTGGGATTTCACAGGATATGTTTTGAGAAACACTCCTGCCTGCTGTAGGATCACTTCACCGAGACAGTTTTTAATTTGCCACAATGAACTAAAAGGATTAGAGGAAATAGAGAGATAGCAACTGTCAATAGGGGGCAGAGTACATATAGATTAGATATTCAGTCCCAGTACTGCTTCAAAAGCATGAGTATTTCCATTCTGAATTAAAAACAGACCCACAGAGGACTGGTGAGAAACCAGAGAAAACAGAATAAACCCGAGGAGGAAGGAAGTAACTTTTTTTAGTGTACTCAAGAATGAAATCTAAGAAAAAACACAGGAGCAAAAGAGGAGGTATATCTAGCTTGAGGTACTTCTGCCAGAGGAAGGCATCCAGCAGAATATGAATAATATAGACTTGCAGAATAGCAATAGTTTCATTTAGATGATTTAAGATGATGCAAATCGGTGCTGCTACACACAGGTTTTAGCTGTGTCAATCCCTTGGTTTAGTTGACTGTGCAGGGCTGCTTGAGATGCTTGTCAGTGTGAAGGGCAGAGTGAAGAAGCATTATCTCAGGAGTGCAAAACAATAATGCATAGGTTCACACTGGCTGAGTCAAAATTTCTATGAACACATGAAAAATGGCCTTGCACATAGTTTGGTTACTCCTTGCCATTTGGAGATATTTATTAAATTATTAAATGTCAACTTGCATTTAAATCTGCCCAGTTCTCTGCTCTGGTTTGCTTTAAAACCGGAAAAGTTCACTTAAGTGTTCTAGGTGCTATGGAGACAGTGCTGATGTCAGAAATGTTTTCAGTAGGGGCCTGGAAAAGGGAAACAGATGGCTGCAGTTACTGTTGAACATGGTTGGTTGTTGGTGCATAACAGAGGAATGGAGTGCAGTACAGAATTGCTGAGCTGGCAGTGAATGTGGTAGCCTGTTGGGAAGGCAGTATAGCTTATTGAGAGGCAGAGATTGTTAGTTTACCCCCAACACCCTGCTAATAAAACTCAGTTTCTTTGTGTCCCATTGTTTCCACACAGAGCTGAGTGATACCATATGGCTTTGATACATGCCAACTCAGGTAACTGTATCGTGTACAGGTTTGGGCCAGATGACACTGCCTATTCTCTGGATTTCTGCTGTCTGGGTATACAATGAGGCGTCTTTCTGGTACTTGGGTTGGCTTGACCTTTATAGACCTTATTTTTCTAGGTGACTTCTTAACTTGTGGGGCTTTTATAATAACTGAGGAACCAAGGGTAAAGAGATAGTATATGTATGACTTGAAATGCCACTGTTCATGAAATAAATGCTTATTTTTTCTAAAGCATTTAGCTCATGGGTGATGATAAGTACTGTTGCCATTAATAACTTTCCACAGTATCCTGCACTGAACTGGAAAGCAAAATCAGGAACGGAACCCCCATAAAAGCTATCAAAATCCTAGACTTCTCCCTCATTGTGAAGAAAAACCTCCTTTTCTATGAACCTTGAATCCAGTTTTGTGCAGTTAGCATCAGTACAGAATCTGCTGCTAAGGTCATTTGCTTGGTTCTTGAGTTAGCCACCATGTGTGGATTCCCTACATGCCTCTTCAGTGTATTTGTGTCAGAGCCCTTCCAGCTTCTTCCAAAGAAATCTGCTCAGTTATGGTCTGCTCTACCTTAATGTTACCTCGCTTGTTACCTCATGGTTACTCTGAACTACAGTTGAGCAGTCCAAGTGTCTTGATTGTTTGTTTATCAAACGTTCTAACAAGCCTCTTTTATTTTAGCATTGCTTGTGTTTAGAAGAAGCTGCCTCTAAATATCCCCTGAGGTCACTTTCCTACCTTTCAAGTCCATCCTTTTGAAATTGTCATTTGCTCTATCTGTAAAGCCTTTACAGTGATTAAACGGTGCTTATCATGATGTTCAAAATTATCTGGTTTCCTGTACTTTTTTGTCACTCTGTGCTGTTGCCTAATAATAAAAGGAAAGATTCTGTAAGGTTTTCAATGTAGAGATTGTCCTTTTATACAAGTGTTTAAACACAGCAGGGCCCAAGAATCCAAGCAGGGGCTATAACACCTGTTTGAGAGAGAAAAAAAAATGTTTCCAGGTACAAATTATTTTTTGACAGGAAGGTAAATGTAAAGTGCCTTCAGGGATCATTTCTTTATAATGAAATATGCTTTAATGCTAACAATATGCAATCATTTTTAATCAGGCTGACATACCTACAATGCCGAGAACAAGGGGGCTTTATTAATGGTATTTAGGGTACCAGTTGCGCTTACCCAGGTTAGAATGGGTTACGTGACACAGTGATTCTGCACTCGAAAGCTACAATTATTCTGTAAACTTCAAAATCCAGAATTTGGGATTATAAAAGGCCAAGAATTTCTGTATTTGATTGGCTCAGGTTAAAAGCTGGAGAAGAAACAGTTTGCCTTTTATGTATTCTGTCAGCTACAACAATGCTAACCAAGGAAGTGTCATCTCCCTGGAGTCTCTTTTCAGACAAAAGTACTATAGGGCAATAATGAATCTCAAAAGAAATTCATGATTGGAAAAAGCAGTGTTTTGCATATAAATGTTTCTAATGGAGCTATGAGCATCAGTTTTGTGTGCTGTTAATTTGAAAAATAGCATGTGAATCCCTGCAGCTCTTAGTGATTCAAGACATGAAAGGTATTGTTTATTTTAATTTGTATTATGCTCCTTATAAAATATTAAATAATCCTTTGACATAAAAAAGTACTGTTAAGTCTTTAAGACTGTACAGAAATATTGTTCATAACTTAAAAAATCTTAAGTTGCTAATGGATGACATATAAAAAACATGATCATTAGAGAAAACTCCTATGGGTCTCCTGTATAGAAGTATCTACAGATATGTAGAACAGAGTTTGTAAGAAGTACATACGTTTACTAGTACTGTTCACTTACTAAATTTTTAAAAACAAACTCATACTTTCTAGCCTCAAATAAATGGCTTAGTTATGGGTTTGTTGGGAGTTTTGTTTATTTTATTTTGTTTTTTAATTTTTTCTCTTAGTTTTTCTCTCTGTATCATCTGTCACTATCCTTTGGGCCTGTACAGCACAGGACTTTGGTAGAAGCAGCATCCAGACTATTTTGCAAATAGAAACTTCATCCCAATGCCTTGTTTTCCTGTACCATTGTTGTTGCCACAAAAAACAGTGGGGTTTGGGATCCTAATAAATCGATGTAGTTTCTATAGGTTGTTTTCTGTGGTTCTGGTAAACATTGACAGCAAGTGGTGTCATTACCTCTTGTTTGTAACTGACCTAGTTACATTGTGCGTAATAGATTTTTTTTTTCCCCACTTATGTTTTTTCATTGGAAATAAACTTATAAAATTTAAGTCAGGATCTCATGGCATGTCTTGTAACAGTGATGGGTTGAGGAACTCGAATGAAAACCACTAATTTCTTTCTGCAGTGGATTTTTGTTTTCTATTAGAAAATACTGTAGTGATGTCTGCATTTTTCTAAGGATTGTACTCAGCTATTCTCTTTTTCTGAGATAATTAGGCTCCAGTGAAGACTGCAGATGTGTTTGCCTTAAGACAGAATAGCTTCTAACATGGTTTACATTATTTAGCACATATTTTCCTAGTGTTTGGCATCAAACAGTACTAGCTAAAAAAATAGTGTAGAATCCTTTGTGATGTAAGATCAGTCTAGTACTGATCTAAACTTAGGAAGATTTCAAGGTTTAATGCAAGTTTGAAACTGGAGAAGGTGTATCTGATGGATGAGCAGGTAGTTCTGAATTACCTCAGTGTACAGGTATCATCTGCCTTGCCATATGCAACTTGTTTATCAGAGCTTCCAAAATGGGGAAATATGACACGTTTAGTTTGTAGTAGATGGGGTTTTTTTCCCCTTCTTCTGGAATATTATCATTTTAATTATGGCTTTGTATCAAACATAGAATCATAGAATCATAGAATAGTTAGAGTTGAAAGGGACTCCAGAGGTCATCTAGTCCAACACTCCCCCCCCCCCCCCCCCCC
>VXBZ01001231.1:17285-28791 GCA_013399135.1 Heliornis fulica | reverse complement strand
CACCCCCAACTAGATCAGGTTGCTCAGGGCCTCATCCAACCATATTCTTCAATTTTTGGCCACTGATAATCACTTTTGTATTCTTCATTCTTTACAGCTCGACATTGAAAGAGATGCAAATGAGACAAAAACTATACAAAACTATATTTATTGGTTCTAATGTCTTCAGTGTACTGTTTTAGAATGAGAAGTTCAAGTATTTCCAAGTGTCAAATAACCAAAGGAGTACTTTTCTCTAAGACATATTATAACTCTTCACACTTAGTGACATGTCATAGAACTGGCAGATTTTTGGTTATTGTTTGACCTGTCTCTACAGTAAAGTAGGATTTTAATGAGATCTTCATATTTCAAACACCTCTCTGTGTATCATGCTTTCTTTTCCTTAGTAAATCCTGTTGGAAAGATTTTGCTGGTTTTGGAAGTTAGTTCCCTTTACACTTCCTTATTTTCCTTTGCTATAAATCTGACTTCAGAAATAGTCTGTTGTTTTTCAGATGGAGGCAAAATAATAATTTTAGGGTCTTTTATCTCATTTCTGTATGGAACCTTCATTCTTAGCCTTTGGTGTAAAATACAGAAGTTTTAGTTTCAATTAGGTTTGGGGGTATGAAATTCACATAATTTAGACTGTCTTTATACTTAATTCTGCTTCTGGGAGGAAAAAAAAAAGAGTAAAAAGAAAAAAAAAGAAGAGGCTTTAATGGACTGAAGTTAAAAATTAGGAACTGGGAGATCTGGATTCTTCACCTGATGTTACTGCATGTTATCTCTCTGTGAGATTTTTTTTAAATCTTATTCTCTCCTGACTTTAGAAGTGCTGAAGAATTATCTGTGGAAAATATACTAGTTTATAGGTGAGAGCTAGAAAGAATATACATTTCTTTAAGTGTGTTCCTTGTATGAGCCCTGTACTCTTCCCTTAGATGAAAACTTTTAACTTTGAATATCCTTATCTAGCAGTTCTTTCTGTAAATATAAAGTCATTCTTTAAATACCTAGGTGTTCATGATAGTGTTTTTCTAGAGTTTAATTACAGTTAAAATTGCAAAACTGGCATGAATTTATTAGTACAAGTGACTTTTTCTGCTAGTTATCTTCAAGAGAACAAGAACAAAGAATCAGGTGTTCTGGCAAAAAGTTCAAAATAAAATAGTTCAAAGTAATTTCAAAGGCTAAGGAAAACACAAGTTACATTTTTGTGAGGGGTATTCAACTTGGCTAGCTTCATGCAACTACAATATAAACACATTGTCTACACAATGTCTGATCTAGTTGTCTGCATAGCCTTTATGGTCAGTGGAAAGACATAACTACTTCAGTGTGCAGTTCATTTCAGCTTTGTAAATCTGTGTAAAAATAGCTCTTTTATGGAGATCAGAGCAGTCTGCCCTGTTATGCCCATAAAATTTCTTGGATATATATGCAGAGGAAGGAAAGCACAACACATTTGGCTGATCTTATATCACCTCAGATGATGTTTAAACTATATATTCCTGTCCCAAGTTTGCTTAACAAAGAACAGGTTTGTTTTGAATAGGTTTTGTAGTAGTTTTACAACTAAATGCTTCACTTTGAATTTAGAGAATTATGTTACACACATAGAACAAGGACCTCTTGCTGACACATCTTTGTGACATGGTGACATTCATTTATCTGAGATATATGTTAGTAACTGCAGTCTGTTACAAGTGATTAGGTTTTTTTTTAGTGAAAGCTGCTGACTGACACTTTTTCAGTCTAGTGTGTCATTTCTTGCTTTAAGTCTAGAAGCAGTTGTGAGTAGCTGTGGTAAAGATGTAAGTGTATCTTCCAGAAATATTTGTAGATTGTGTCTGTCCTGAACCACACAACACATAAAAAAGTAAAGGTCACATTAGAAATTATATTTGAACACTAGCTGAATGAAAATGCAGAAAAAAACATTGCTACATAAGTCTGCAGATTAAATGAACTGCATAAATGTATCTTCAGATAAGTTAACAAGTGTTCTAATTTCTGTCATTATGACATTACAAAGCAAGTACTATCATATCAACTACAAAGAAGTAGTATCTCTCCAATATTTTTTTGTTTATATCTGTATAACATGTGTGCTGCCCTGCTGTTCCTGAATACAATGAATTGTGCCTTTGACAATGTGAAGAAGACAAGTTTCAGATGGTAGTTACAGTTCTGTGGTTTAGTTCATGTGGAGAATTATTCACTGACTATGCCTAAAGAAAATGTCAGGTATTCCAAATACGATATGAATCAGAAGCTACTTTAGAAAGCTGGTTTAAAACGAACAAAAAAGTGTGATGTGGCTAAGATTGTGCACTTGTGCTTTCACATTCTGAATAGCGACTCAGTGATAATACACCGTATTGGTACTGTGGAAATGTGCTCCTGACACATGGCTATCCATCACTATGAGTCTGTGATCCCATAATAAGAAGTACAGAGATTAATGTTTTATTACAGCAAGGTAGCTTTTACAATTACATATATAATGAGAGAGGGAGCGGGGGTATTGTAAAGCCTCCATCTTTCTATAATTAATATGGAGCTCAAATGACCTAAAAATGAAGAACATTACCATCCTGGAAAAATTAGCTGTCTTAAGTTTCATTCTTTCCCCTATCATGGTTCATTAATGAGGAAAATCCTTTCCATTGCTATTTCGTACAAAATGATATTCAGCAAGAACAGAGAGTGCTCATTATCTCCTAGATGATACTCAACCCTACCAACAGCCATACACAACTTTATTTCTGCAGTGAAATGGTACAGAGGTTCATAATAGTAGGACAGGCCCTTTAAATAGCTGTTTGGCTGGTTCTTTATATTCTGCTCCTGAGAAATTACTTGAAAGGTAGGAGGAATAACACTAGGTTTGCTTGATTCTGCTTTCCACTGTGCTCTTGCCCTTTCCAAAATTCATTTTGAGAAAGGTACAAATTCACAAGTATGGTCTGGTATAAAAGATTACTCAGCTGATCAACACTTTTTCTTAGTAATTCTCAGTTAAGAATGGTGGGAAAGTTGTATTGTCAGCTGTTCATTCCCTCAATTTGACTGCAATAAAAGTAGGTTTGTCCTGAAAATTGAGGAAGAATAAGGTAAAAATCTACTTACTCATAGTGACCAGAATCATTCTGTTGTCTCTTCCACTTCTAATCCAACACCATTTCTTGATGCCCTTTAGAAGTGGAGCCACTAATTTAACTGTGTAGCCTTTATATTGTGGTAACAGTTACTTAAAGCTACAAAATGTAATTATATATCTGATTATGTTTGATTTAGACAGTTACAGAATCATCAATTTCTTAAGATGAGGTAAAACAATTAATAGCCTGCTACATGTTCTACAGCTGTCTCCTGATGTATTAAAAGATCAATAGGTCTGTAAGGTCAGGGAATGGGGCAGTTGAAAAAAGAACAACTTTTATTGTAGAAAGGTGATGGAAAGGACGGAGAAGATGATTAGCTACTCAGCATTACAGTTCATCAAGGACACAACACTAATGTAGCTAATCCATATAAACCTATTATAGCTAGAAACTAACAATGGGGGTAAAGCCATGCTCATGAAAACAGGGAGTAAGAAGAAATCCACCCAGGTGTGGATTCATTGTGAATAGTACTTTCAGATGTGAGCATGTTGCAATCAGGTTGAAAGCAGATCTTCAGTTTTTTATGTCTTCAGGAACCTGATTAAAGCCTTTTTAAAAGGTTGGAACAGAAGAAGAAACAGGAAATAATAAATCCTTAAAATTATTTACTAGGTAAAAGTACTGTATACATAGGTCACTATAAGAAAATACAGTGTGATTGAACCACAAACAATATTAAATATTGTTGTGAAAGACCTTTAATATACCTAGCTAATATTTAACAATCCAAAGAGAAAAAAAAAATTAACTTATGGAAGAAAAAAAACCCACAACTTTTTTTTTTTCCTCAAAAGTGTCTCTTGCTTTTTTATATTCTTTTGTCTTGTCTTTTGTCTTGTCTTGCTTTGCAGCCTTACTATGAGACTACCTTCAGTAGCCTTTTTCATGCTACAAAACAGAATCTACATCTATTGGATAACTCAGTGGCTATCTTGCTTATTTTCTAGCTAACCTCTAGGAGGTGGGCATGGTGGCAGTCATGCTCCTAATATCTGTTGTGTGTTATTTGTTCAGTTAAAGTGCTGGCCTCTTCCCGTATTCTCATTGTGCTATGTCACAGGTATGTGATTTAGAGAACAATCCTAAACATACTGAATTGATAGGTATTTTGTCCATATCCTACTTTGCACTCAGGGTGAGTCCTGCAGTGTTCCATTTTATAAAGCATTAAACATTCTTGAGCTGTCTTCAAGTTTGTTGACTTCCTCCACTGAACTGTTGTGAAGAAAAAACTCAACTAGCATCTGTTTCTCACTGACAGAATTAATAAAACAGTATGCTGACAGGATACAGAACAAGCATAATTCCATAACTGCTGTTATGCATCATTCTTCACCAGCAATGGAAAAGACAAGTGCAACTTGATATCCTGCAGCAACCCTCAAGGTGAATTTCTTTGAGTAAGACTGTCAATTTGTTAATTATATCTCAGCTTTATATTAGAAGTTCTAACTGAAATATATGCAGGTTTTGTTAACTGTTTCTTACTTTAAGAAAAAAAAAGTTTGATGTCAGAGTTGCTAGATTGTTCTCAAACCTGTTTCAATTCTGAGATGCTTGATCGCCTGCCTGCTGTTAAATCGAGAACTGCAAAGGTGTGTCAGATTCTGTGGATGGACTTGCAGGATTTATAGCATTTTATTATTAATTTTTTTCCAATTTTCTTCACTGCTCTTCTCTATGATGATGGATAAAACATTTAGGAGCCTTGTTTGAACTGTCTGTTCAATGGGCTTAATGTTAAATTTTAGAACTGACTTGATGCTCAAACCAGCAGATAATCTTTTGAATGGACATGGAAGCATGTTCAGACCAAGAAGTGCAGCATAGAGGGACTTCAGACTTTTAAGAGTCTCTCTTTTAATTAAAACCCCAAAAATAAAAAATGCATAGTTGAAAAATTAAACCAGCCCAGGTTGATTAGTGTCTTACCATTAAATAAGTTTTCTGGAGTCAGAGCCAAACATTGTGAGAACTAGATGTGAAGCAGTTTCCACTAGGAATTTTATTTGGGTATAGAGTTTGAGGTAGTTTTTATAAAATGACCAGAGATGTTTAGGGCAATATATCCATAAAAGAAATCAGTATATACAAAGTTACACTTAAGATTAATAAAAAGTATTTTTTGTCTTGCTATAATAAAATATATCTTGGTAGCCTCTCAGTGATCCTAGATATTTTTTAGCAATAAAATTAACATTGGTTGATAGAAAATATAATTTCAAAGTTAGAAAGTGCTTATACTGGGATAAAGCTGTGCAAGATCATTTTTCATCCACTTTTGTAATTTACCACAGTAATTAGGCACACTGCCAGACAGCACAGTGGAAAACAAATTTTCTATAATAGAATTTTTTTTACAAGCCCTGCTGGACACATATGGACATCTTCTGTGTTTTTCTTCCTTGTCAAGCTCTCTTCACAGTCATATTTTCTTTAGGAAAGATTTTGGTCATTTATTAAATTTTTTTAAGGTGTCTATATGCTGTTTGAGGTTTGAGCCATATTGATTAGGAAGGTGTTGCTCACACTGGTTATAATGTTTTTTGGGTTTTTTGTCTTCAAGATACCTTCACAGGGTGTTTTATACGGAGAAGTGTTGACTAATATGATGTGCAAAGAATGTTTTGAAACTAACATTGGTCTCTACTGGATGTGTTTACAGAGTAACTGGGAAGTAGAAAACAGGAAAAAATGTTTTCACTCCTTTACATCACTAAAAGAATATTTCTGCTGCTCACATACTTACCTCTATAGCTTCTTCTAATTTCTAACATGATTTTATGTAAAGAAGAATTTGCTTTACTGCAGTAATTCTTTAAGTTTGTGTTTTAAAATGGTTTTTGTATCTTTGTAGGATTGGCTGTGTTTGCTGAAATTTTAAGACCTACTTGTAGACAAATAAGCTGTAGAGAAGGGGTTTTTTTTGTGTGTGTTCTGTCTGGTTTAAAACAGTGTGCTCCTGGCCTGTGGTATGTGAGATTTCTAAAGCCTCCAGTTTGATTTTTATGCTATTTCTGATTTATTGAAATCTAGTCTATATGTTGTGTGGCTCTGTTGATGCCCATTTTTCATTTTGCTGCTCTAGTTCAATATTAAAAGTATGAATAAGCAAGTTTGGATTTGATTAAAAAAAAAAAAAAGAAAACCAACCAAACCTTTTAAGTCTCAGAAATTCACTCAAGAATTCGAGATGTATTTATTTTCCATTAAATGTTGTTTAAAGCCTAAGCTAAACCTTTCATATATAAAATTTCAGTTGTTTGGAACTAAGATGGTAGTAAACAGATAACTGAATTTAACCAGATTGTTTTCATTCATGACCTTGAAAAGATTTCATACTGTGTTGTAGGTTTTCATCAATCCTAGTAACCTATAAAACAAGAGATGACCTCTTCCAAAGTCTATGGTGAAGTCAGAAGTTCTCTTTTCAGGGCTGTAAACTTTTTTACTGTAGTTCAGTGAGTTACTTAGCAAAAATACACCTCTTTTATTGTCAGGGCAGTGATCTTGTTATTGTGTCAGTGAATTTAGACTCCAGACCGTTTGTTAATTTAGCCTTTTCAGAAGACTAAAATACTAACTGTAAAAATTAATGTGTCAGGTTTTATTGGGTGGTTTTGGATTGAGCAAATTTTGTAGCTGCCCTGAGATACTAATTGCATCCATAGAAACTGGGAGAGTGCTAGGTAGCTAGAGAGCTCCTTCTATACTTCCTATTTCTAAAATGATAACACAAAGTTTTGCACAATTACTGCCATTTTCCAGAAAATCTGTTCTCCTCCTTGTTTGTGGGATGAGTAGTTTTGAACATATTATATAAGCTCTAAAACACTTCACATTTTTAGGCATAGCATAGTAATAACTGCATGTGTAGACTTTATTTTTGTACTGCCTTTCTGAATTGACTAATTGGTGCCTGAACAATCTAGGATTTTATATATATAATGTTATGGAATAATACAATAAGTTATAATAATGTTATGCAACTTGGTGCATAACTTCATCTCTCTAACTTGAGGAAGACAGGGGGACCAGTTTTAGGCCTCTTAATTATATATCCAATTGATACCTTATCTAGTGTGCTTTCATTGGTTTACTGTGGGAGAGGTGTGACCATGTGAAAGATATGACAAAATGACATAACACAATGTAATGGCAGGGACAGGAATGCCTCCATTAAAGAGATGGTGCTGCTTTCTGCCCAGTGCTTGCAAGAGAGTCTCAACCCTATTGTGAGCTTCTGGGAGAGGATGGAATCTGTAATCTGTAGTCTGATTTCAGTCTGTTTCTAGTTATTTGCCAATTTCAGCTGGTAGGCTTAAACCTGTGTGAGTGCAGTTAAACACGTCTTTTTAAACAATTATCTACTGCCTTAATTTGTATTCTACACATGGTTTTCTTTGCAGGAATATTTGATATTAGAAGTCAAAGAGACTGAGTGAGGAGATGTAGACAGTTTTTATGCTAAGGGAAGTGACTATAGTGTTGCTGTTTGTAAGAGGAGGAAAAAGGATCAACAGTCTGAAACGAATTGCATATAGAAAACTACTTTTGAAGTTGCAAGTAAAGAAGTTATTTATGGTTATGTTCACGGAAAATATAGTGTATCTTCCACTACTTAGGTACATGTGTATAATATACAATTTTACTTGAAGGTCTCTGGGGTGGAACAATTTCTTCTAGAGTATACAAAGCTTAATATTATTGTCTGGCACCCATCCTGCTGAAGGACCTGGGAAGTGTCGTAAGTCTGGTTTCTCATACTGGAACTTCTTCAGTTTCTTGCTTTGTTTGTATGAGGGCTCATACAGCACATGCTATACAGGCATTTCTTTTGTGTGTATGCTATATACTTGCAGACATCATTTTTTATGGTTTCTGCACTTTGTTTGATCTAAGGTGATTTAACAGGTTAAGTAAAAGTTAAAGGGAAAAAAAAAGCTATGAGTCATGTTACTTTATTGAAAGAAAAAAAACCTAAGTCCCATTTTGCAATCTAATCACAAAGGCTTTTCCTTTCTAATGCTTGAGTATTTCTTACATCCTTGTTCCTCCCTCCCATCTTATCATGGCTATGAATGTGTATGTTGCAGGGAAGTCGTTTTTCAAGTTTTGTGATACTTTTGTGGACCACATTCTGTTCTCATAGTTTGCAGCTAGCAAATAGGTCATAGCAGGGGAAAGCTGTTCATAGGCCTCAAATATCTAAGGTGTATTCAACTGGTTGGTAACAGCTTAGAAGCCAGTGTGATAGTAAACTTGAGCAGAGACTCTATAATTTTTTAATACAGTTTCTTCTAGGGAGTGGGCCAAGAACTGAGCACTGCAGAGATGTAACAACAGTAGCAGCAGGTGCTGTTCTTGTACCTATTAACACTGATGGAAGTGGTTTGCGCTCCTGTGAGAAAAGGTTGTGGCTAATAACTTGTGGTAATAACTTTTTAGCTTGTAGTGACAAGATATGTATAGATAGTTAGTCTAAAAATTTAACTTAAAGAGAGTGGAGAGTGCTCAGTTCCTGTAACGCAGCTAATACTCTATTGCTTTGCTGTTCCTTTTCTCCTCTGCCTCTGGTTTTAAAATGCTGCAGGAAAGCTTCAGAGGCTTGGTAGTTATCCAGCCAGCAGGCTGAATTAGTATCTGCACTGAAGCAATTCCTTAGCTGTACTTTCTGAACCCATGGTTCAGGCTTGGTGGATTCTCTTATTTTACAATGTCAGGTGGAAGTTTGTTGTTCAGACTTAGTGTGCTCTAAGTGGGAAAGAGTTTACCTATATAGTGAAGGTGTTTTCATTATGTAACTTCTTTTATAGCTCTTTTCTATGTGGAATGTAATCACTTCTTAAAATTGGCAGTTGCCTAAAAAAATTATACAAAGCAACTTTGCTATTTTAACTGTGTAATATATAGTTGGATTATTTCAGATGATTTAAAGTAGAAAACTAATAAATGCTTTTCCTTAAGTCTATTAATATTTATTGACTGATAGCTATGTGCGAATTCTTACATTTTGAAGGAGAAAAAATCTTTTCAGACTTTCAGTTATTAAAAAAATTGTTTAATAATCTTCATTTGTTTGACTCAAAGTAGGCATTTTTTTATCAGAGATTTGCTGTCTTATTTTTGAAAAGCTCATTGTTTGCCTCTGAAAGGTTATTAACAGAGTTTTAACAGGAGACTAAATTTTAACAGCCAGAAATATTTGAATATAGCGTTTTCTCATTCTCACCCTGCTTTGCTTTAAATTTAAATCTTGTGAACTGCAGCAAGAAACTTGGAGATATATCCCCTCTCCCTGTTATGCAACTTAAGCCCTTGAATTTATTCCTTACTAGCAAAACTCTGTATGTGCTACTGAGTCTTTATCAGCATTATTTGTGTACTATACACATCAAAACTTATTTTTGCATCTATTTTTGGAAATCTAATTTCTTTTGACCCCTAGGGAGAACAAAGTTTTATACTTAGATGTTTATACCCAGACTGTTCTAAAAATATTTTGCATATTAGATAGTTATGGTTCTTGTATTTAACTTCTGTTTTATTAAAATGACATTTTCTTATTCCTCATTAATTTTCGGTTATATAAATCTAACTTTTGGGTAAGAAACAGTAGTCTTCTCTAGAAACAAGAGAGGATTGAAAGGAAGCTTGAAACAGTAGAACTTGTTTAGGCAAGGGTTTGTTTTGCTCCATTTCATGGTCTTTGTATGTAACTGCATGAAGAACCAGGGTTAGGAAACAGTCTGAGTTAACTGAAGAAATTGTACTTTTGTTTTATTTGTAAATTTAAAGAATCTCTTTTCCTGATGGCCCTACCTAATAGCTTAAAGGAAGGGGAGCATATGCCTAAGTTATATGCATGCTTCCTACCATGGGAACCAGAAATATTGTATTCGTTTCAACTTATTTACATTGTGAACTCTGCTGAAACTAATCAGCTCAGCCAGCTGAATCAACCTGGATCATGTAGATCCAGCTCAGATTTCTCTGCACCGTGCTCCTGGTACTGAGGTTTGCTGCTTCTGTGTTAACTCAAAGACTGTTTGTATGCATGGGCTAAATGGACTTATATTTATCCTTGTTCTAACAAATGCAGTAGAGGCACGATAAAACCCTTAATAACCTGCTCTGACCTCATAGTGTTTCGACACCGAGCCTAAGATTGGACTACAGGTCTCCTGAGGTCCATTCCATGCTGAATTTCCCATGATCCTGTGAGTATGGAGAGGCCAATAAGGACTTTGCCGTTAATGTAATGTGTGGTGAAACCTGCTTGGGGGACAATTCCTTCATTAATCTGAAAAGGAACTAAACTTTTTTAACTTAAGAATTCTCAGGTGAGTTATGCAAAGTAAAAAAGTTATTTACTTCAGTCAGGTATAATGTCTTCTGAACAGTCCTGATGCTCGACCTAAATGAAGGCAAGTGATTGAGAATAATCAGATTGTGAGAACAGCCAGTAGTATGCTACGGATGGCTCGTAAGTATGCTATGATTGTTTTATGCTAGTAGTGTGACACATACACAGTAAAACCTGAGTTCTCATCCATTAAAATGATGATGTGTTAACTGTTTACTACTAGTCCAAGTTGATGGCAGCTGTAATAACACAAACTAATGAAGCTGTGTAGGGTATATGTCCCAGAATAAACAAAATTTACAATTGCTTAGTAAGGTAAGTTTAATATGCGCAGAACTTGTATGCAGTAAAGCAAACTGTATGATTATGGTTGTATTGATGTTATTTATATCCATGTAGTATAAAAATAGACTTGTATGGCTATTTATATATTTGAAACAGAAATCCAAATTAGATCTATTGGTCCAAATATTTGACTATTCATCTGATGATGATGACCAGGTACTTGATAGCTGTGTCTTCCCAGCCTTTGCACAGTTGAGAAAAGTAGCAGTTACTGTTTTTCCCTAAATCCAGGTCCTCACCTTGACCACATTTGCCAGATTGTTTTCCATTAATATTCCACCTTAAGAAAAAAAAAAGGTAATTTTACTTTTTTATATTTTTCAAAATTAAATATGTAGGGTTTTCAATTTTTAAAAATCCATCTTTTTCATTTTTCATTTTTTTCATTTTTTTCATTTTATCATATTTTCTAGAGAAAATATTTTTTACATTAAAAAAGAATTAAAAAATTTACATTTTTACATTAAAAATATTTTTTACATTAAGCTTATGACTTTGAGCCAAAATTAAGATGGAGGAGGTAAACCTTTTACTGACCTCAGAAAATAATTTCATGCAGAGCTTTTAATAGCAGCTTGCAGAAGATGGAATCTTGCATGTTGTAGGCTTCTTTTAAAATCTAACCCTGAATGTATTTTCA
>VXBZ01001231.1:0-16061 GCA_013399135.1 Heliornis fulica | reverse complement strand
GGGGGGGGGGGCACAGGTTTGCTCTTTCCCACAGACTTTACGCTGCATGTTTTAGCTCTCCTGTCACTTACCTGGAGAATTCACTCATCTTTCTTGCATCACTTTCTTTGTGCTTTTTTTAGTGCAGATTGTCTTTCGAATCCAATAGTCTGGTGGGTTCTTTAGGGGAAGGCTATGTGTGTTTGCTTTCTTTGGGAAATGCAGTCTTACAAAGGAGCTGTACCCAAGCCGGCAGAGGCAAGCAAGAAAAAGCCTAGAGGCCACCTAGTATTGAATCAGAGTGCTTAGAGGCTGCCTGGAGGCTGTTTGGCCAGAGAGAATTTGCGTAATTGGGGATCAGTCTCTGGACAAATCTGATCCCATCTGAAATAAAACCTGGAAAGAAATCTGTCCTTTATAATGTGAAGGGCTTTGATAATGCTTTTAGGACTACAATAACATATTGGTACTACTGCTTGCTTTACTAACATGAAAGGGACAGAAATTTTAAATTCTGTTTCCTGAACATACAGAGAAAGATGAAAACCATTTCTAGGTATTTTTGTAAACAACAGAATCCATTTGGCTTGTCTATTTCTTTTATATTGCTTGGGGAGAATGTGATTAGTTTGCCTTCTTTTTCTGTTGAAGTTTTTCAGAGATCTTCACAATAGTCTCACTTTTAAAGGATTTTTTTTGTGTTTGGAAACCATGACATTTGTGCATATAGGTGGGTTTTTTTTTTTATTCTCACAAAAATTCACAGACATTGTGGGCTAAAGTTAAAATAATCAGCTCAGCCATACTCACAGTGAAACTGTAAATTTATACTTGCAGGTGTTGCTCGTATCAAGCCAAATAAAACTGCTGGAGAAGTCAGCAAGAAATTTGTGAACCAAGTTCACAAACAGCCGCAGTGATTATCAGCTTGACTTTGAATGTCCAGCTGTTCCCCTGCTGAAAATCTTAGAATGGTTCTAGAACCTGTCATCAAAAATATGTCCTATTATTGCAAAGGTTGCAGTTGTCCCATGCAGAACAGTACTTAAGTCATATTCAGTAGTCCCAAGCTTCTTGTTTTCTTTAAAGTCAGATTTGCCCAAAATATTAGCAACGAGCATGGCTTTTTCCTTTGCTTAACTGTGGGGTACAAATATCAGGTTTTTAACTGTTGTTAACATGTTGTTCAGTCACACAGAGGAGAAAAGGTTGCTGCAGATCAATTTCCAAATAGATCCTTAAAATTATAAAGTAGTATGTTTATTGGGAAATACACAAAGTTTTTGTTGTATTAAATTTGAAAGTTTTGCATTAAAAATAGTTTGTGCAGTGCTAGGTTGTCTGTGCTGCAGTACTCTTTATTTAGAGTCAGAAATTGTTATTTTCAGGGCCTTAGAGCACAGTCATGGTTTTCTGAGGACACCAAAATACTAGGGTTGGGAATGTCAGTTGATTTTGTTTTTTTTTCTAAATCCTCTCAATAATTTGATAATGGCATGTGTTCTGGAATGTTTATGCATACAAGTAGCTGTAAAATCTTTATAAAGTAGGTTGTTAGGAGGACTTTGTTCTGTCTGTTTTTCAAGAAAGCTGTTTATAGCTTTTTGAGTTTGCAAAGATTTGTCAAAGTTGACCTGCTAAGGCAGAGATGGGTTTTTCTAAGGCCAAAATCCGTGTTAGCAGCAGTTCAGAAACTTTTTCTTCCTTAACACCTTATATGAATAGACACATTATT
Organism: Heliornis fulica; assembly: GCA_013399135.1. Taxonomy (NCBI): domain Eukaryota; kingdom Metazoa; phylum Chordata; class Aves; order Gruiformes; family Heliornithidae; genus Heliornis; species Heliornis fulica. The sequence continues at coordinate 14,347 of VXBZ01001231.1, read as the reverse complement.
TCCATGCATTCATAATAATTTATCTATGCTTTTTCTCCCTCTAATCCCAGGCTAGAGAACTAAGAATAGTTTTTAGCATACCTTTGGTATGCTAGCAATAGTTGTTAAAATCAGAAATGTGTGTATGCAGGATATGATGTGATTATTACCTCTGCGATTCCTATTGCTGTTAATAGAATAATGTAGCAGACTTCTTTAGGAGCCAGATCTTAGTCCAGGGAAGCCAATGGATATGTTCCATGATAGACCTTGGAAGATTCTGTCTTCAGATGTAGTCAGCATTTATAGAGTTTTGCATGTACTCTCTCTCCATCCGTACAGCAGGAACTGGCTGCAGTCAAGATCTCTCTGCAAAACTACAGATAATGCAGTTTGCTGAACTCTGCTGCTGTGAGAAGAGGGTGCTGAGCACCTTGTTGGAAATACAATAGATGTGTGCTGAATGCAGGAAAGAAAAAAAGGATGTTCTTAAAAAAAAAGTAAATGTGAAACTTCTGATCATTTGTAGAAGTTCACCGTTGTTTAGGGATAGTCAAATTGAGTAAACATTGGAAACACAGATGAGGTATTACTCTTGTAAATAATGAATTTTTGGAAGCCTTTGGGAAGTTAATGCATTTACTTATACCTACAGATTGAAGATGCATCTGCACAGTTATCTTTTTTCTGTGTTCTAATACAAACTATTGAATCAGTGCCTCTGAAAACTAATAAGGAATATTTCTGTGTTTCCGGCTGGCCGGTTCAGAACAAAGTAGTTCAGAGGCACAATGAAAAGCAGTCACTGTTTTGTCTTATCACTTCTGTGCCATATGTTCATTTATACTATTGAAATGGTGACTGTAAGACTATCCAGCCTTCTGTAGAGAATTGTTTGGAACTGTGCAAAGGGCTTCTGAGAAGTGTTCGTGGTAACTGGAACTTGGAACTCAGTTGTACATTCCACTTAGCTTATGCCACTTCTTTTTATAAGAAGTTTCTAAAGTAATTAGAGCATATTTTGTTTCAGATCTATTAATTGTAAATCCCTGATTACTACAGACTGCATGAAGTACTCAGAAATTCCATCAAGGATTTGTGAAACTTGTTGGTAGTACAAAACCATACAGCTAAATGTCAAGAGTGATGCATTAGTATTAAGTAAAGCCTTTGATTACTTGATTACCAAAAATTAATGTCTGTGCTTTGCCACATACCTTTCTCATGGTTTGCTTAGTGTAGGTAAATACCTGCAACTCTGAAAATGTCATTGTTTGCTGCATAGTTCTTTTCTAGAAGAAATCTGCTGTGTTTCTTTTGCAGCTTTCCTCTTCAGTAGCCATTGCTGAAATTTATGAAAACGTGTCTCATGAATTCATAGAAAGGCAAAAATATTGGTGACAAAAATATATATTTTATTCGGTTTTGTTTTTTTTTTATTGTATTTAAGAATATTACAACTGGAATGTGTTGAGGGGCACAGTTGTCTCCGCTGTGGCAGAATGGTGGGATGAAATGAGTGATGCAGCTGGAAGTACAAAACAGTGTAATGCAATTTATTTGTTTTTTGTGACTTATGCTCATCAGGAAAATCAAAGGTGTCTATTAGGTATGACAAATGTGCTGGTGAATCCTGGCTTGGAAACATGACTTTTAATTACTGTTGGGAATAGTATACTTGATTTGATGAAAAAGACTTGCCAAGAGCATAATGAGAGTTATGTCTTTTAGCAGGTGCTTAAAAGAGTTTAGGATGACATGTGGGGAACTCTTACGGTAGTGGATACTCTAAGCCCCAGTGAGGCTGGACTGCTAATAACCACGTGTCCCTTGATTTTCTGATTGTCTTACTTGCAAGATTTCTGTTTATATAGTTTAGAAGCTGCAACGCATGAATGTGCAGGACCATGTAGCTATAATAAGGTTTTACAATATGGATGGGAAAATTATCCATGTACCATTAGCCAGCTGACTTTAAAACATCATAAAAAGTTATTACTTTTTTCTCTACTGCACATGGTAGAAGAATTCTCTTACGGTTCATTTGATGTATATTTACCAACTGGTATGCTTAAATTAATGGCAGCATTTTCTGATTATTTGCATCCCTTCTGAGGATTGTAAGATTACAAGACTTTAGGTTGTTTGAGCAACTGGTGAGACATATATGCAGGGGATATTTATGAACTGATGCTTGGTACTGGAATTCTTTCAAATTTCATTAATTATTCTTATTTGCAGTACACTCTGTGTGTATGGCAGTTACCTATGTTTTTTTCTAGAAGCATCTGATGCATGATGTTTAAGAGACAGTCTCTGGTCATGAGTGCGAACCTTAATATCAGGGCTGCAAAACCAACATTTTGGATTCCTAAGAGACCTCCTCCATTTCATTACCTGAATCTCTATAATATTTATTTTATTTGAAGGGAATTGTCTCTCATTGCAGTTCCAAAATAAAGTAAGATTTTAATATTGGTTTCAGTTTAAAAGGCAAGAGTAGCATTGTAAGGGAAGAGGGCATTTTTTTGAAGTGGAAGTAACTGTGAAGAAGACTGGGAAATTACTGAAAGAACGGCATGCAAAGAGATAAAAATTAATAAATTAAAGCACTTAATAAAAGATATAGTTAAGCAAGATTAAAGGGTTAAAATATCTAATGTTAAGGACTGGTGGTTTCCATTTAGCCATGTTGGCAATAATAACAAGAAGTTTCTTGTGAGAAATATCAGTCAAATTTAGACATTGAAAAATAGTGCTATTCTTCATGTAGAATTTGTTAGGTTTAGAGAACAAGTTAAATTATTATTGTAAGCCTAGAAGTCTACAAACATGTAAATCAAGTGATTTACGTATTAGGAGTGATTTACACTAAGATGCTCTCAGTCATAGAATTCTCCAATATGCAGAATGAATAAATACAGTCAACAGTGAATGGAAAGCATCTTCTCTGTTCAGAAAGAGGTTAGAGGCTACAACAATTTTAGTCAGCCAAATAATTTTCATAACTCTTATTTGGAGCAGAAATGTGTGGATGTCAAGTGCAAGAGCGAATTGGACTTCTTTTCTTGCTATGACTGTTCAGTAATTAATGATAACAGACATATACAAAACTGCCATCATGCCTATTGCTCTGCTGCTATGGCATTTCGATGGTAGAAATGCCATCTCCTTAAGGTATTTGACAATAATTTGTGAAATGTAATATTTTGTATCTCAGGATCCCTCTCTTTTTATTGTGACACACTTAGAGGAGGGACTTTGCCACAGCCATACCACCCAGGGAATGCCCAATCCTGTCTATCTTGGAAACTAAACAAGGTTGTTCTTTGGATGGGAGACCACCTGGGAATACCAGGTGCTGTAGACTTCCTGCTCTGTCGGGGTATTGGACTAGATGATCTTTAGAGGTTCTTCCAACTCCTAAACATTCTGTTATTCTGTGATATTGTGTGACTTCCCAGTAGTTTTGTTTGAGTCACATAAGTTCTGGGAAAGTGCAGCCTTTCCAGCTTGTTGCATCTGACCTTTCAGAAGTTGAGGTTCCAATTTCCTGATCCAGATGGTTGAGGAAATCTTTCTAATAGAGTAAATCTCTACAGTTAATAATTCAAATTGCCTGAATTAAGACAGTCATTCCATTCTTTATTCAGTGTTTGAATTAGTGTAATCTTATTTCCTTTATTTCCTGTACTGCCTTTACCAAATCTTATTTTGATATAGCATATGATTAGGCCATGGTATGAAATAGCATATTGTAAGGAGTTCCATTGAACAACTTTGGTCATAATAATTCAGACAGTGAAGATTAGCACATATATGAAATTTTTACATATAAAACCCAGAAATGCTTACAAACAGCTTGGGGTGTTTGCTGTCAAATCTCAGTGTGAAAATCAATCTGATCTAACAGTAATTTGGATAAGAAGCTTCCAAACATAACTAGGTCTTCTGTTCAGTATTTTCTGTATATCTTGTGTTGACACCCACATATTTCTGCTCTAAAGAGTTATGAAAATTGATAGGCACTTGTAAATATTAACTCTTCTAGCGCAGCATTTTAAAACTCTGTTTTGTTATAAAAATGGAGTAAACTTACTGTTACAGTTGTTTGGGTTTTTTTCTTAGTGGTAGAAAGAAATGGGTTTATATGAGAAAGATATGAACTAACTGTTCAGTTCATTTCTAAGATTTAAATGTGTAACTCCCATGTGACAAATATCTGTACTGCTTTTTGTTTTTTGCTTTTCTGGGGTGTGCTGGTAACAGAATTGGTGATATGCAGGAATCTTTGTTCTGAATTTTAACAGGATGTGGTTATATAATAATAAGCTTTGCTACTTGAGGTCCAAGCCTTCCTAGACAAAATGGCAAGGTCTTTGATTTTAGTTTGAGTTTTAGCATGGAAAATGAACCGATGAATGTGCTTGAGCAGGGTTTGAGCTTTTTTGTACTAGTTTCTAGATCATCTTGCATTGAAATGTGGATGCTGTACTTGGCCTTCTGTCATTCATATATGTCACAGACTGTTCCAAACTGAATTTGAAGAAATATTGTCATCTTTATGATTCATGTTCACTTGCCATTGTATTCTTTTTATTGTTAATGCTGAAATACACTGAATTTTAAACTTAGGACACAGTGTGGAACTAGAGTATCTATGGAAGCAAGTAAGCACTAGGACCTATAGCATATTAAAAGGAAATTTATAATATAAAAAGGCATACATTTGTACCCAGTATTGCTTTAAGTTCTAAATTTGCAAAATAACAACTCCTTTGCTTCTAGTTTTTTATAAATTTTATGGATAATTTGTGTACCAAAGATACCCTGTCCCTCACTCAAATTGGAATGGCCTCATCTAGTAGAGTAGAAACTTACTAAAATGCTAAATTACAAAAAGGAGTATATGATTATATTAATTTATGTAATAATAAAGAAGGTGGGAAAGTAATTTAGGTTTTTTCCACTCTCAGTATCTGTATATTAGCTTTTTACAAGGCAAATTCATTCCAAAGCTAAAGCTACTGTACAGAACTCTATCAGTGAGAAATACTGGCTAACCTACTCTGAGCTAGTCTGGACACTTAAACTAAAAGAAACAGCAGCGCCCTGCAGAGTGAGGCTTGTGAAGGTGAACTGAGCCCAAGTGGAGGTGAAGTAGCTCATTGTTCAATCAAGAAGAAAAGCTCGTAAATACTAATTTGGGTTCCGGATTGGCTTTTGGCCATACCCGCTTATCAGTATGTTGCCAGTAACCTTTATGAAGAATTGAGCTCTCCAGAAAAGCAGGGATTGTAGGAACTAACCAGAACAATTTCGTGTATGTGTTTTTTTCCTGGTAATAAAAGTATGAATGGACCAGGCCAATTTAGTTCTCCTCAACCATTTCTTTGAAATATAGATAATACCCCCCCTCTTTTTATAGTTTCTTGGCTCTGATAAAAGGATTGGGGGGGTGGCAGCGGGAAGATAGGGAGGAACATGACTCTCTTTAAATACTCATCTTTCTAATAGATAGGCAGTGTAATTCTCAGTCTGCTCTAGCACTGTTTTGCATTTGGTTACTCTTTCTTTCAGTTCTATGAAATTGAACAGTAAGGTAACAGTATAGCATGAAACCCACAAGCCACCCTGCCCTCTCACACATCTGAGGTCATTGTAAATGGTATTTCTGCAAGCATTTGACTCACAGTGCTTAGAATGACCAGGCATTATGGCATCTCTTTGTCAGGTAGCAATTCACAGATTGTGTGAACATGAATATGAAAGTGTTTCCACATCCACTTGTCCTCAGTGACAATAGTGAAAGTACTTTGAATGTTTCTGAAGAAAGAAGAAAGTTAGCTTCATTGGTGAGTGTCAAGAAAGGACAGTGGCTTTAGTGTTTTGGAGAATGGGGAAGGTTAACTAGATGTACTGAGACACGGGAGAGATATTACAAGCAGCCAAGATGCTTCTGTTAATTCTATTGTACTTCTTTTTTTTCTTTTTCTTTTTTTTTTTTTAAAGGCTGTAAGGAACTGGGAAAGAATGAAGTTGAGATTTGATTCATGGTTGCCTAGAGTGCAATATGAAAGGCACAGATAAAATGCTTTTGAAATAATTTGACTTTTAAGAAAGGGAGTGGTAACACATTCTCTTTCTTACATCATAGTCCAGAAAATGAGATACACATTAGAAGAACAAAACTTAGTTGAGATACCGGTGTGAAAACGCATCAAATTCACAGTCAATTTCCAGAAGGTACCAGAATTGTTTTCTCTATTCATTTCTGCAAGAAGTGATGGTGATATTACTATATGGTGTTTCAAAGAGGTATCACATAGGTCCTTGGAATGCCTAGAGTATAGTTCCATTCATGTACAAAAGAGAAAGTTAAATGAAACTTTAGATGGACAAGATTAATTTACTAATACTTGTCATAGGGTTATATTATAGCCCTTACCAGCTCTACAGCATGTCCACTACAAGCCTTGTCTAGTGACTTCTAATATCATTAGGGAAAACTGGAACAGGTTGCCCAGAGAGGTTGTGGAGTCTCCTTCTCTAGAGATACTCAAAACCAGCCCAGATGTGATCTTCTGCAACCTGCTCTAGGTGAACCGGCTTTAGCAGGAGGAACGGACTAGATGATCTCCAGAGCTCCCTTCCAACCCACCCTGTCCTGTGATTCTGTCATTGCGATGCACCACGTGACTTGGGTTGGGTCAAGTGACAGCATATTGTGCAAATGGAATGTAGAAAAGGGCAACACTAATAGAAAAACATTCACTCTGTCATTGAGGGAATCCTTGAGACACTTATGGATAAGGTTAAAGTGTTGTCATTTCAAAATATTTTTTCTGATAGTTTTCTAATATGCAGTGTTCACTAGTCTGCAGGCTAACCTGTGATAAAAATAATGAAAGCATGGTATGAGGCACTCGTGCCTTTGTTTTAAAGGTGTTGACTGACTTGTGTATGTTTTTCATCCATATAAAATTTGATCTACAAGTATGGCTATTAAGGTCAAATGTTTTTGCAAAATATTTCCATTTACAAAAATAATTTTACAACGAACTGACATATGTTTTAAAGGTTTTATGCAATTCTGACTAGCTGTCTGCTTTTCTTCTGAAATTGATAATGAAGTCACCGGAATAAAAATGTAACTTTGTGTTTCTTAATGTCCTTAGTGTGGCTGGTCAGATTGAGAAAGTTTTTGATAAATAGTCTTCCTTGACACAGTTTTGAGGAGTACAGCCATGTGTAACTTTTCCTAATGGATTTTGTTGGTTGGTTTTGTTTGTTTTAAATCAAGCAGTGCTTCTGCTTCCTCTTGTAGGAGTGGTTGTGTTTTCAGACAAATGCCCTCTTCTCCTCTTTGCCCCAAATAAACAGTGCTATCAGTCTAAATTTACTGATCCTGAAGCTAACAAAAAACCTCCTATGACTGCTGATAGAAAAAAAAGCAAACCGAGCCATAGAGACTGCAGTTACCATGCCAACACAGTTCTCTGGGGTGTAGCCATGCAGAGAGAGATGCTGTGAAATTAAGCTCTGGGTAATAGGTAGGGAGGTACCTTTCCATACAGCTGTGCACTATTTGAAGCTTTCATGTACATTATATTTTACTATTTGTATGCTTAATGTTATGCATTAATCTCCTTTTTTTCTGTTGTTCCCTTTTCCCTCTGTGCACACTTCAGTTTCCTATTGTGGAGAGTGGAAGAACTTGGCATTTCAAAAGATACAGTGTATAGTAAGTTCTGTGAAAAAAATGATTATAAAATAGATGTGATATGATGAAGAAAGAGTGGCTTCTGACTTGAATTCAGCCTGCCATCTTGTTGTCTCTCTACAGTTGTGCTCTGCTCTCACTTATCTGGACATGCATGGTTTTTGGTGGCAGCATAGGGATAAGCAAAATGTTTTGCAAGAGGACCACCAGCAAAACTTACACGAGACAGTGGTGCAGGACAAAGTTGACTTCAAGTGCGCTCAAGTGCTTACATTTGGGGTTTTCCTACATTTGCCTACAGCTGATCTTTAGGTTTTAATCAAATATAAAGACAAACCTCCTTTTTATTTCTGTTATAGTTGTATTTAATGCTGCATCCTTCTTTGGGGCCCTTACTACACAACTAGTTCTTCCTTAGACTAAAGAAAGGGCACTACTCTCTCTTCTCTCCACTGCTGGGTTTGTGCTTTCTGGGTGGAGGGAAACAATGAGATTAAGGAGTATCATTCTCAGTAAGTTTGTAAGCATGTCATAACAGTGCTGGCCTATTTGAATGTAGGTGACCACTTTGGAAAGCACCAGTTTATTCCTTCACAAACTTTTTGAAGTGAACCCTTTCTATGAGTTAAACAGCTCTGTTTTGGGTTTTTTTCCTGCTGTTTTGTTTCTCAACCCTCTACTCACAAATACATGCAAAATACAGAGCTGTTCATAACATGGTGAGATTGCCAGGTTTACTTACTTGAACTTTCTTGGAAGGCTGTGGATTTGCTATATAAGTGGAAATTCTGTGGGATGTTTTACTAATGCTTTTTCATGTCTCTGAGAGGCTGTTTGGTGCAGTAGAAATGCCACTCTGAGATTAAGAATGAAAGTATCATAAAGTTCATGCAGCTCCAAAATATAGTAGTCTGTTTAGGTTTTTAACTCAGTAGCAGCTACTTTAGATTATCTAAATTACAATGTTTTTAAGTTCTGAATTTTTGCTGAAGGCATAAAGCAACAGAGTGAAGTTAATGGTAACTGCACTTGTGTAATGTCTCAATGAAGTTTCCTTCCTTCCTTCCTTCCTTCCTTCCTTCCTTCCTTCCTTCCTTCCTTCCTTCCTTCCTTCCTTCCTTCCCTTGGTTAGTGTTTATTGTTAAACACTGAATATACAGGTGAAACAAGATCTCATCCCAAAAGGTGGCTAAATCTATTACTATTAGTACATGGAAATAGAAATTGGTTTAATGTTTATTGCAGTTAACTTTAAAAGGCTGGTCTGCTAGTAGATAGAAGCTTATCAAACAAAACATAGATTGTGGTTTAGAACTACTGGGTACAGCTGTGTATACTAGGGGGTTATGCATTGAAGTTTTAAGAAAACAAAGATACTATTGCTTCTGACTCTCTGCATTAGCTTTGTAAAACAATACATATAAATTACTTTATGTACAGAGTAATGCAACTTTTGCAGCTACTTTAATGGCAAGAAGCCAGGCAACAGCAGGACATAACAACTAGATGAATTGTATATACCTGAAATTAATCTGAAATTTTTTAGCCCTAACTAGTGGTTCCTGCAAAGCTTTTAATAGCGGATCACAGGAAATCAGTTAACAGAGGATGCTTTAATCTTTACATCATGCACTGTCAGAAAGAACACCTGGAAACATGATTCAAGTGGAACTCCATGTGCTACATCTACCTACCTTCCACTACACAGGAAATGAGCTTGGTATTCTGATGCATAAGTGAAGAAATGACTCTGAATTAAAACAGATTGTCTGAATGCGGAAATTAACCACCTGATTGAAAGTGTGCCTCATAAATATTAACACTAACTGCACTGTAAAAATAGAAAGCATATTACAACATCTAGTTAATAAACAGATGCTGTCTCTTCAGCATGTTTATTAGTCTTTATCCACTCCTATTTTCTTCAGGAATGTTTTTAAAAGATTGTCACTCGACTTCTCCTGTAGTGAATTCATTTGTGAAATAAAGACCAGAGTCTTGGAGTTTGCTGCTCAATAGCATATGCTCATGTGCTAATCTTTATGTGCTGAGCTGCTTTTGGACTTAAATCCTGAAAGATGTACTTAAAATGGAGATTGTATGTTACCAAATAAGCCTTGATTTGCAGGGGAAAAGTGAAGGAGAAAATCTTGTCAAAGAATGGACTAAAAAGGAGCTAGAAACAGTTGATCATAATCCAGTGCTGACAGTGGGGATTATAGTAAAAATGGTACCCATATATAAAACTGGCAATAGGTTCTTCTTGTAGGAATCTCTTTGAATATTTAAAGCCAGCGCAGCAGAGTTGTGTGATTAGGACTTCCCCAGATGACAGTCCAGTCTGTAGAGTATTCCTGTGGAATTCTAAAATCTAAGAATAACATTTACCTCACTTAATTACTGACCAAGTAAAAAAGCAGGCATTGACCTATATGTCTGAGAAAATAATTAAGGCCTCTATAATGTGCTTGTAATTTCTGCTATTAGGGGAAGGTATTTGTGAGTCTTTCTATGACACTGTCTGACAAGTGACGGTCCTGTTTGATTCCTTGCTTTTGCTGTTAGGAAAGGGGGTTGGTTGATGCCTGCTAGCAGATCTGTGTAGCTGTTGACAAAACAAAAAATCCTAAACTCTGTGAATGTCTTATGTTGATGATGGTGCTGCTAATGAGGTAGCTGCATTTAATGAAGTATTTTTCAAATTAATTATATATTGGTTCTTTTTGAGAGGTGTTGTCTTAATGCCAGCACTTAAAATTTTATTTAAGTAATGATAGTTGTCAGAGTACTTGGAAATTCTATGTAATTGTTGCTCTTTAATGTTGTTTTACAGTAATGATGTTGAACTTATTTACCTATCAAGAGTGTATTCACAGTTTACACAAATTAAAATAATGTAGTTCATCTTGAAAAAATTCTTATACAACAATATCAACATAAGCTATTGACACATTGGGTAAGGTTGGCTCTAACATGCAAGTAATTTCAGTGTGTGTGTTATTCACAGTATGTTTATATAATAAACTTATTAGAATGGAGCTTTATGTAAAGCTCCAAGAGAAGGAATTATATAAATAATGAGGGAAAAAAAGTGGCAGTAAAAGCTATTAAATTTGGATGGGAGAGCAAATAAGAGGTAAGATATAAGAGATAAAATGCAGAATAAAAGGTGGTCTGTGTAAGGAGATGGACAGTTCAGGTGCACTCACATATGGTGTCTCAAAAATACCCCAAACTAATGGATATGTTATTAGGCATTTTCTGGGGACTTTTTTAGGGATTCTTTGCTCTAGAACATGAATGTGTAGAAAGTGGAAGTCTATGCTGGTGACCTTTATAGAAGAAGTAACATTTGAGCTGAAAACTCTATCCCAGGATTTTATTTCATTGTCTGTTATATTCTATGATACTGAGCAGAGCTTATACTGTCTGGTTTTTCTCATTTGTTTATGTGTTTATGCTACAGTGTTTTGGTTAAGCTTATACTCTTATTTTCCTTAAAACTTATGCTGTGCAAGTGTTTGCATGCATCCAGACATGCAGGGTTTAGTAATAACAAATAATAATGGCATTTCACCTCCTTTATATGATGATGGCAATGTGTGTTCCATTAGCACTCTGATTGCAGTGCTCTTCTCAAGATTTCTGGTTTTGGCTCCTGGATTCTGAAAGCACTTGATCAATAGATCTTGGAAATGTGCTGGGGTTTTTCTCAAAGCCCTTTGTACTTGCTTATCAGCAGGTGAAATTTTAAACACTTATCCTATCTCTAATCACTGAAGTACAGGTTGAGGAAACAAAAATGATCATTTTTTTTGTACTGAATCAGAGAATCAGAGAATCACTAATCTCTGTGTAAACAGAAATTTCCTCTTTATGCAGTATTTATTTGTAAAACTAGGTGAATAATACAGACATTAGGTACTTTTCCTTGCAGTCAGTAAACAAAAGTATCTTTTAATATAAATAAAAATATCTTTTTCTACTTTCTGGCAAGCTCCCTGTAACATATGGCCTGCACCTACCTAATTTTTAACTCTTCATTTTATGTGGTGTATTTAACTCATATTTCTTCTCCATTCTGTGATTCTGTAGTCATAAAAATTGATTCTGAAGGGCATTATTATTATCAGAGAATTCTAGACAGTTTATGGCTTGTTTTGAAGGGTGTCCATAAGCAGGAGTGTGTCATACTGTTTTTTGGCGACCCCTACAATTAAAAATTCAAATCCATTTTTATGTTTCTGCAGCTGTAGAATCTCCCCTCTCTGTCAGACTGGTCTTCCTTTGCTTTTGTTGTTTTGAGGTATCAGTCATAGTGTTGACAAACTTTCCAATACTGCTGTTTAGAGTAGACTCTTATATTCTCTAATGCTTTCCACTCTTCACTGTAACTCTGTTTTTTTCTGACTACCCTGTTTCTTACTCTGACATAACTGAATAATAATCTTAAGATGTATGAGAACTAATTTCATTAGGCTTTCCTCACAGACTGTTGGACCGAGTACTTAAGTTTGATTTAATAGTTGAGTAGTGAGTGGATATCTATGTTAACATGTTACTGTGGCTCTTCAGTAAAATCAAAATGGCAATGTTTGGTAGACATGTTAACTACTAATAGGATTTTTAGTTTACATGGTGGTGAGGAAGGAGGTTAACATTGGAATTAATGTGCTGTAAAGAAGATAATTTTTTTCGTTCAAATTATCAGAATTATTAAACTTGATGGGAAAATTCTTGCAGCAGTAGTGGGTTTTTTGAATGTCAACTGTAGATTTTAATTGTTCAGGGTATAAAACAATGAATATACATTGCATAGGAAGTTTGGGTGACACAGTGGTCAAAACTTTCAGCCCTGTGTCAGTTGTATCTGCAGTCCTGCTAGGACTCATGGAGCTGAACTGCTCTTTGGTCCACAGCCATTGTAAAGTACTGGAAGTAACCTTTCACCATGCAAAATTGTTAGATTTCTGCTTTTACCCACTTCCTTCTCAAGGAAGTAAGTCAGAGGCTTTGGCCTGAATCCAGCCTGTGGTGCAGTTGTGGCAACCCAGTGTCCCAGTGCTTAAAGAGGATAAACTCCTGTAAGCCATGATGTGCACTGATGCAGTTTATTGCAAGTTCAGATGGGTGTAAATAGTGCACTTTTGGGAGGAGTCCTTTTGTTAAGGAAAGCAGCAAATTGTAAACACAAGATGTGCTTGAGACTGAGGACATTGGTAAAGTGAGAAACTAACAGAAGTTTGTAACGGAGTAAGAAGCTCTAGAATTATTAGCCTCTGCTAAGTCAGCTTCTGGCAGGAAAGATTATGATCACTAGAAAAGCAGAATTATCTTTTTCCCTCTTTTCTCTCATCAAGAAAACAAACACTACTTCAAAGATAAAAGATGTAAAAGATAAATCTTTAAAATTTCTGAATGAGGTTTTTAAAACAACACTATATTAGGTTAAGATGAGAGTAATAATATAAATAGAATAATACACATAAAATAATACAAATAAAAAAAATAACAGGACTATTGCAGTTTGAGTTAGGGTTATGTGTACATGTCGAAATACATGCACCAGTGTAAGAGAACTGACTATACTTGTAGCATTATAGGATTGGGGTTTGGGAGTCTCTTATGTGTCATGAGAAGACACACACGTGTGTGTGTATATATATATATATATATATATATATCAAGGCAGTCTGATTCTAACTGTACAAAATAGCGGACAAGTTTTGATCATTGATTGTGTTTTAACCCCAGATGGCAACTAAGTCCCACACAGCAACTAGCTCACCCCACCCCAGTAGGATGGCAGGGAGAGAATTGGAAGGGTAAAAGTGAGCAAACTGGGGGTTGAGCTGAAGGAGCTTAATAGGTAAAGCACAAGCTGTGCATGCAAGCAAAGCAAGGAATTGTTCCTATCGGCAGGCAGGTATTCAGCAATCTCTGGGAAAGCAGGGCTCCATCGCACGTAACGGTTATGTGGGAATACAAGTGCCATCACTCTCAACATCCCCCTATTCCTTCTTCTCTTAGCTTTATGTGCTGAGGTGATGTCATATGATGTGGAATCCCTTGGGTCCATTGGGGTCAGCTGTCCTGGCTGTATCCCCTCCCAACTCCTCTTGTGCACCCGCAGCCTCCTTGTTGGTGGAGTGAGAGCCAGAAAAGCCCTTGGCTCAGTGGAAGCACTGCACAGCAATAACGAAAGCATCTCTGTATTATCAGCACTGTTTTTGGCACAAAACCAAAATGTTACCTCATATTAGCTACTATGAAGAAAATTAACTCTATCCCAAACCCAGCACATCATTAAGTAAAACAATATGAGGAGGTGGATAGAACCCACATCAGAAGGGAGAGGTGCTTACAGCACATTTCTGTAGATTCATGGATTATGGCATATAAATAGAAGTGATTTATAAATCTATTCTGGAAAAGCATAAAGAGGTACTTTGTGTATAAAAAGAAAGGATGATTTAAGTAGGTGACCATACGCAGAATGTCTGCTAGGAGAAAAATTCTTGAAGTTGATCTTTTTCCTAATGCTCCTTCCTTACCCCTTCACAAATCTATGAATTTTCTTTCTACATGTGTGTGTGAATAATAGGCTTGACTTAAATGAATCACCTTTTATATATATATATATAT
>VXBZ01001230.1:118549-162614 GCA_013399135.1 Heliornis fulica | reverse complement strand
GGAAGACCTATTCCAGATGTATAAGGTTGTACAAACTCTGTATTAGTTTTTTTTTGTAGCTAACCCCCAGAAATATTTATGGAGATGGTAAAGCAGAAGAGGAAGGGCCAGTGGTACTGGGCTGTGTGTGACTTTCAAACTCTCAATATTAAAGCTGTAAAAATAAATGGATCAGATGACAAGAAGTATATATGAAGCACAGATCTTTATGTGTGTAAGGATGTGTATTAGACTTTTTGAGCTTAAATAGCAGTAAGGCTCAGCTTTACTTTCTCCTGATGAGGCTGACACCACGTGCCCTGAGCTGAGACAGCCCCTTCAGCAAATTGTTGCAGGGAAATAACTAAGCGTATGGTCATCAACTTATGCCATATTTTCCTCACAACACCATCAGCAAGCAGATGCTTTATGTAATCAGAAATTTCTGCTTACTAACAGAGAAATCACAAATATGACACATTGCCCAACATTTGGGCTTTTTTTTTAATTATGGGATGGCTACAGGAATTTTAAATATGTAGTATAAAACTAGTGAGTCTGTCTTCTATAGTTTTCCTTAAAACATAGAGCCTCTCCAGTCACCATTTCCAGTCCCTTTGTCCTGACTCATTAAGGTTGCTAACATTGCTTTAGAAGTAAGGTCATTTTCTTTTACTCTGACATTTCATTTGCCCACCTCTGTGGTCTTGTTCCCTGTGTATTTGTCCAAGTCACCTGTAAGAACTGGCCCGTTTCATCATCCCACCCTTACAATTATTATTTTGGATATCCTGGTTTTCACAGATTTAAAATTTATTCCTAGCACAGGGACAGGATGTGCTTTTGGACTCTTGTTTTCTCTCACTGGTTTTACCCAGTACCTGACACAATTGTGGAAGAGCCTCTGACACTCCTGAAACACATTTTTAAGAGAAAAAAAGAGCACGAGTATTGCTTGCTGCCTTCCTACATGGTGTCTTCCAGCTCTTTCAAGAGTCTTGTGATCCACCTGTCTGGCTCCCTTAATGCTTTTCCTTCCTTGATCTCTTCACTGCCCACCAAGTAGGAATTCATACTTGTAACTTTCTTTATCAGAAATATTTAACTTACCCTAAATAATGAAATGTCTTTGGTAAAGGTTTCTGGATGACTAGTAATATGTACTTCATTGATTTTCAGAATTCCTTTTGAGGTTCCAATGTGAACTGCCACTAGGCACAGAGTAAGTTAATATTATACATCCTCCTGTACCACAAGCTCATCTTGAAGTTGGTTAGTAAGGTGGAAGCTATTCTTGGTTTCAGCATCCTCATACATTCTATAGTTTCTTAGGATCAGGAGTTTAGACACAGACACAGGGTGCTGAATGTTGAATGTTAAGAGCATTTGGAGCACTCTGGAAAACTGTGGCTTGGTCCACTAAAGATATGCAAGAATATAAAAAAAACCCCAGTTTATCAGAACTTTATCCCTTAGGAAAAATTGGGTTTTTATTCAAACCATATTGTGAAAAGCACAGGCAAATGTAACCCTAAGCTTATGACTCTAACCTTGCCTTGCATACCCATGAGGCACACCAAGTTTCAAGGCAATTTGAGCAAGTATGTACATTTTAGAGCACTTAAAAGAGGCAACCTTTAAACAGAAATAGGTAGTCAACCTTGGAGAGCCCACACTCCCTGATAATTAACAGGAGGATCTAGTTTTTAAACTGTATTGTGGGAATGTAAAAGCCCTTTGTTGCTAATGTTAACATAGATTTTTTTAAAATATAAGTTTAGATTCTGCTCTTGCAGGTTATAATGAATAGCACTGCTTAGAACATGTTGGAGCTGAGCTCTCCTTAAGGATCTTTACCTGCTGTAATCTAGAACTAGCATAAAGTGCTAAACTGCATTTTTGTGTGTGTCCTTAGAAATGATTTCTATTTTCTGAAGAAAAAGCTTACAAGATGTTTTGGGTTTTTTTTTTTCTCCCAAAATGTGTTGCAAGCAGTGACATATGAAAGAAAGTCTAAGCAGCATGGACACTAGCATGTCTCTCAACAGCTCTCGAATGTGACATGAGGCAATGTGGAATCTGTTAAGCACAAGAGCTTATTGTGGAACAAACTTGATGCTCACACACACCAGCTGAGGCCAGAGGGTGCTGTGTGTTCCAGTAGCACTGTTCCACTAGAGGCCAAGTCCTTGTGGTGGGAAATACTGCAAGTGACACACCATCCACCCCCAAACAGTAAAACCAAAGCTAATGGTGCTGATAGAATGATAGAGAGACAGGGAAAACAGAAACAGTAAGGGGGTCGATGTCAGAGGTAGAAAGATAATTCAGTCTTTTCATACCCATGTGCCTCATTGTATTTCTAGGCACATGCATGTGTACTCTGGAGTCACAAATGTTCACTTAATTAATTGATATTCTAGCAAGGATGATAAACCTTGCCCTTAGCACAGTCTAATATCTTACACATTCTTCAGTCCAGCTTCAAGTTTCCCTAAGAAGTAGGACAACATGTTTAGCAATACTCCTTTTATCCTTCTTGATCTCACAAATCTTAAATAACCAGCTGGATTCTGTGGTCTTTTCAAGCATGTTCTGGTTGTAGTCCAGGTATAAGTAAAGACTTTAACAGTTGTATGCTCTTCTCAAATTCTAGAGGCAGACTTACAGTTGGTGTAAGTGGACATAATTTTTTTTTCCTTTTGCCTACTTATGTCATTGCTGCTGCCAATTCATCTACAAAACCCTCTCCTCATTGACAGCATGGACAGTGTGGTGTACTTGTATACCAAATGGTTTTGCACATACCTTGCACATGCCTTGACGTGAGTAGGTTCAAGTTCTTCATCTGCAGTGTGTCTTCTGTATTTGCACACCTAGGTTGGGAACAGTCCAGCCCTTTCTCACTTCTGCATTTCTCATTCAAGCACTGGTTTATGTTGGGTTTTGGGGGTTTTTTTCTCCTGTCTGTCATTAATACAACTGTCAAGCAAGTGGGAGCCTACCTCAGAACCTCCTGGCTCCCCAGGACGTAGCAATATTCCAGGTTAAAATGTGTTGAGTCTCTATCATTACCCTTTGTTAGCAGACCTTCAAGCAGCATCTTTCACTGCCTCTGGCAGACTGTCTCCTACAAGCTCTCCTGAAAAATTGCTATCTAGCTTCTTGGATGGGAGGACTGTGACATAGATGTATAAAATAATTCAAGCACTTCTTGTGTGCTGTTTTTAGGAGTGTGTTGATACAAAAATCAGAGATACAGTCTGAGCTGCTTTTGTGTTTTGTTTTTGGAGGTTTGGTTTTTGTTTTATTTTTAAGATTCCTGGTTGCTTGTTGTTCATCATGTTTGATTTCATCATAAATTAATATGCATTGAATGACCGAAGATGAAAATGTGGATTCAAATTTGTATAGTTAATGTCACAAGTCTTCACTTACATGTTTGAGCATATACATGGTTGTATGCCACACACATTAATAAAATCTCTAATTTATTTTTAACTACTTCACCATAATCATTCACATAGTCTTTTGCCATAAGAAACATTACCAAACCCATGAAAAGTGGTATCTACCTTGCTTAATGCAGTGAGGGTCTCCTGTTCTGGAACAAAAGTGGCATATTTTCATTCACTAAAAAACATTAATATAAACTGAATACTTGCAGGATTTAATTGCAATTATACAATTGAAAAATGTAACAGGAGTGTAAGTAGTTAATATTTTAAATCATTTTAACTGAATTCACAGGCAGATTTATATGTTAACATTGCTAAGCCTCAGTAACTTGGATATTTTTCATTCTTAGTTGTTCTATGCACGTTGTCTTAGAAGATTTCCTTAACTTGAAAAGAGCTGTGGAAAGAAAAACACTTTGGCCTCTTGGCCTGACATTGGAGACACAAATTTGAATATCACATCAGACAAGGTACCTTCTTACTGGTTTGTCACCCCTGGCAAATTCTTTGTCTTCTAAAATGTAGGTGTTTTGGGATGTGGAAAATTATCTTGTCTGTGCTTTTCATGGGCATGTGGTATTAAAGGACAGTAAAAATAGACAACTAACAAGGGAACATCTTTACAAGAGGGCAAAGAAGCATTTAGACCTGTGGGAGGTGACTCTTTCCCTCTTTCTTTTTCTCTATTGCGCGCACACACGCACATACACAACCCAGGACCTGGCTGATCAATGCATCTGCTTGGCCAGGCTTCTGCTGCTCTCACAAGCAAGCTCCAACAAAACAGCTGCCTCCGTGGCCTCCTGGAGCATGCTCTTCAGGACAAGGCAAACACATCCCCCCAAAATCATGCTTTGTTTGCATTAGAACTGAAACAGCATTAAAAGGGGAAATGGGAATTCAGAGCTGCCAGCTACAGTATCTCTGCTATCAGTTCACCAATAAGGCCTAGTACAGACCTGCAGAGCCTCTGGATAAATTGTATTTTCCAAGGGTTAATTAAGCTGTCTTGAGCTTCTGCATGAAGGGGAACAAACTGGCACTTGCAGCGTTTTCTGAAACCTGCTGTCGACATTACAGTCCCTGCTGCTTTTAGCTGTATCGATCCGATGCCTGACCTGTGAAATCCTTGATGGCTGCTAACACTAGAAGCTTACTGGAGCTTTCCAAGGGAGCTTCAGGACAGCTTGTGTAGTCAAGTACAATTACCTGTCCCTCCAGGAGAGCCAATTAGTTCACAAAGAGCTGGAGCAGAACAAATGTTTTGTGTGTGATTTAGAATCTTAAAAAAAAAAATAAAAAAAAGCTTTGTTCTGTCTGATTCTTTTGTTTCTAATGTTATGATTATTATTGCTCCCTTCGTGGCAATCCACACTGCATTTCCATCCATGTCTCATAACAGACTACTTGGACATGAGAAAACAGACTTACAGTTATTTCTTGAACAGGAAAAAAGCTGCATGTGTGATGCAAAAGCCAGCCTTAGTAATTTTAAATATCATGGACCTAAAAGTAGAATGCTCACATATTGAATATTTTCAGAGGCTTGGATTAATGTATTTAAAACTGACAGCATATGTAGTTATTTGTACTGTAATTTTTATAGCACACATATACATATATGTATAGTTATACAGAGATCTCACTTTAAATTCTGGGTCTTGATTTTCTGAAAGTGAAGAGACAGCAACTGTTGTACAGAAAAAAAAGTGTGGAAATAAGAGATTGCTATGTATATTATAACATGGCTAATGCAGTATTTATAACTTTTTAAAGTAGGAATGGAAGACAGTGAACCAAAATTTAATCTGTTATTCCAACAACCTTACTGTTTGGCTCCAGTTACACAGGGGTAAGAGTCACACTGGCTCAGTAACAAACGTCTCCAATTAATTGGAGCTAGTAATTCAAACAAAGGACACAATAATTTAAGTGGTCAGTTAGGGTGGACTGAGTCCAAAATATGCCATGCTCTGCATATAAATCAGACTCTGATGGACGTGGTTGCAGTAGGAGAATGTTGGCTGGCTATCAGCTGGTGGTGAGAGATGTCCTGGGGTCAGCAATTACGAGTTTTGTAGGTATTGCACAGCTCACAGCCTGTTGCTGAAAATGGAATCTTTGTTTTGTATTTTATTTTAGAGGAGTGGCTTGGTGGTGGGTTTTTTTTTTTTTTAATCTTCACTTGGAAGAGTGGTGGAGAATAGATCTCATTGGCTTCCAGTTTAGGTCTCAGGGTTCAATGCCATATCCATTACATTTGGATTCTTTCCAATCCTGAAAACTCTTGGTGTTGCTGTGCTGCTTGAGAAATGGAAGGAAGGGGAGTGGGACATAGACCTTTTCATTTCAAGGTCACTGGTTTGATGAGGTCTGGGTTAGCAGTGACCAAAAGTTATTACTGCATGATGACTGTTTTGGTTTCCAGTGTGAAATGAGATGATGGTCTTTTAGTCCCATTCCCAGCTGAAGAATGTTTGTAGTACAGAAACCACCATTACAACTGACACTAATTGGCACTCTGCTTAGTGCTGATAGCAGATAAACCAAGGATTGAATGGACATTAGAAAGGATTTATATTCTAATTCTTTGTGGTTGCCCTTCCAAAGGAGGCTCAAAACACTGCAGTAAAGTAGTGGGGAGACAAAACTTACTGTTTCATTTACTGCACAGGTGTGTTGTGTAAGGGATGCAGACTTCCATGCTATCAAGTTGGCAATTCTCACATGTAGAAGCTAAGAATAAAAGATGATCCACCAGGAGGATAACTTTTTTGGTTTTTACTAGAGTTACTGCTAAAAAATTCTCCCCATTTCTTAACTAGAGTAAGTTGCCATGTAATTTATGTTAGAAATTTGGTAGCACTTAGATTCACAGCTGAAAAAATCCTGTGTCAGTTCTTATGTATAAGAGAAGACTTTGATGCTCATGTACTGGTAAGGACTTTGTAAAAGTTGAAGCTTCCAAGCCTTTCCCTAAAGCATGAACATATGCAGGAAATGGCTTTTGTCTATTTAATTCCAGAGTTTGCTTTTATTGTTACTCTTTGTTACTAAATCACAGACAGCAATTTAGGGGAAAATGTAAGTTTGGCTAAAGTGCTTCTGTCAGCTTCATTTCATCCTCTCTGTGAACTTGTCTTACATCTTGGACTGGATGTGTCATGATACAATTCAACGTGAAAGAGAGAAATCCACTGCAGAACCTGCTACAGTAAAATTTGCTGTATCAGGGAAGACAGCTCTTTCACTGATGATGGTTGTGGTCTCTGAAGGTCTCTTTAGCATGTGTGGGTCAGAATGTGGTCATTCCTTTTCACTGTGTGGAGGGGCGTGCATTCAGGCTTCATAGGTAAGCCGGGAGGATTGTCATTGTATTTGACAGGCATCTTCCTAGCTGAGATGGAATATCTTGAAAAAGAGATGAAAGAGTGTCTCCTGCTGAGGAAAATTATTCAAATATTAAACTTAATCAGTTGCAGTGTCTGCTCTAGTTGTGCTTCTGTCAGGTTCTCTGACTTGTAGGTGTCTTAGTGAAGATAAAAAGCATGGACTGTGTTGGAAACTGGTGGGTTGGATTGACCATGTGAGACACAGTGCTTACCATTTAAAGGGACACTCACTGACATTCAGAGACTTCAAGGAAATCTACTGGCAATGATGGAGCAAGATGATCCTGCAGAGGGCAAGACAGTATGTCCCTTAGGTGTGTTCTGTTTGAACTAGCAGTTCCCTCATCTATGATAATCTTACAGTCTTGTCAAATGGTGGGCTAAGGAAGGAACCACGTGGATCAACTTTGTCTCCTTTCCCCTGGATTACCTGCACTCTGCACTAAGTACCAACAAATGTCCAGTCTGCTGTGCATTACGTGGTCTTGGAGTAACTGCTGAGCTATAAAATGATCAATTATTCATATGGGAAGCATAGTAAGTCTGAGTGGGATTTCTCTATCCTGGAGCTTTGCAATTAATAAATAACACCATTTCCCCTCCTGTCAGTGGCCTGCATCCTTGCTTGCTGAGCTGCGTGCTGGGCAGCCAGAAGAGGAATTGTAGGGGCACGTTGCCATATATTTGCTTTGCTGGTGTAATTACTTGGCAGCAATGTCAATATTATCTACCTTGCTTACGAGTAAAAGGACATTACTGTGAAAATCTGTACAATAATACTAAATGAAGCCTGCCTTAATCATTTCCTAAGAAAACATTGTAAATGGTGGTTCAGCAAAACTTCAGAACAGTGGTTTTTTTTTTTATTTGGATTTCTCCCTTGCTTCCCTGCCACTTCATACTAAGTCCAGAAGAACTCTGTGATCTGGTGGGCTGAAAACACAAGGTTAGTGGTAAGAAATAAGTGTTAACCCCCACAAATGCTGTGGCATTCTTTGCAGCATTCTGATTTTTGTCCTCTGGGTCAGGGTTAAGCACAGTACAGCTGCACTTTCAAAGTACTGTGTGAGTGTGAGAAGCTGCAAAGGAGGTCATCTTCTGAAGGGTTAGCAAAAGCAAAATGACAAGGTATATTTGTGTGCCAGGGAAATGTTTGATGTGTTGGTGGTACATGTAAGAGACCGAGTGAAATCTTAAGAGCAACATTCAGCCTCCAATCCTGGAAGCTTGTTTACGCCTCTCTAGGTTTCTGATTCATGCCTCTCAGAGGACAGCAGCTTGCTAACGAAAAATAAGCAATTGATACCATCAAAATTCTGCATATTTCCACTTAGTAGGTTTTATTCCCCAATACCTTTCTGCAGAACATTCTCAGGTGTCTGGTTCATAACCACCTTGCCACTCTCACACAGCCTAGCTGTATGCAGGGAGAGAGAAGGGGGACAGTGTGCCTGGAGAAGCATACACAGAAATGCCTGTGGCTTCCAAGGGCAGGAGGCTACCTGCTCCCCATTGTGATCTGGTACAACCAGTAAAGCAGACTGGTTTCATGTAGGAATGCAGACTGCTGAGGCTGACTTTTCTCCTGCAGTGGGACAGTCTCAGATTCTGGCAGATCCTGTGTTTCTATGAAAGTGAGCATTTATTTGGGCTATAGCATGGAATTGAAGGATTCTGGTACAGAGGTGCAAAAAGTCAAATATTGGCTGATTGACTGATTCAGGCCTTTTGGTATGTCTCCATTCTCATGCCAAGTCATTGGAAATCAGTATGTAGTCTAGTCTGGAGGCTTTGCACTTCATCTTTTAGATTTATTTTTATTTTCAGATTGGGCTTCTACCTGAGGTAGTACCTTTGTACTTTTTCAAACACTTCAGCAGTTCAGTCATCTTTTTAAATTTTTCTGTAAGACTCAGAAAAACCAGCCAAATCCAAACTTCTATAATTACAGCAACAAGTTTAGTTTGAATATTTTAACAGAATGCCTGAATTTACCATGGTGCTGTATAGCTGTCATGGGGAAAAAAAGTACTTGTGCTCCACACTTCCACTGAGTCACCAGAAGTGGGACACATACTGTCCACTTGGTACAGGCTTGAATTAAATTTGTAATAGAAGCAAATAAAAGTCCATGTGCTAAGCATGTGTGGTGAGCTAAATTGGCTGTGTAAGAAAAACCCTGCTTAAGATTTAACTCTCAGATAAGCTAAGATGTTTTGAATTAATTAAATGCTTTTTGTTCACCCCTTCGAGCTCTTCAAGTGCAGAGGAGATTTTATTCTACTTACCCACAATAATCATGTGCTCCATGGTCAAAGAGGCAGACACATTTAAAAAAAATAAAAAATTCCATGCATAGCCTATAGTGTCCCTACCCACTGCTGCAGTTCTCCAGTGGTCTTTATAAAAATGAATTTGGTCTGATATCATAACTATTTTTCAAACATCTGTGAAATATCGCTATCCTCAAAACACTTGGGCTTTAATTGCTTGAAATGCCTGTCTTAAAATGATCCTTAAAATGAGTTTGATATTTCCTTTTCAGTGTAAGCAACATTTTTATGTTAGAAAAAAACCCCAGCCTACAGCTCTGTCACAGGTGCCATCTTCTACTTTATGAAACCTGAAGTAATGGGTCTGCACAAGTACATGCAGAAGTCTGTTACTGACTGCAAATACATTCAGTACTGAATGACTGTGAACTGAAGCATCGTTTTCACTGTCACACCTACATCAGGGTAATGTTCCCTTTGGATCTCTGATTTGACTGATACATCTCAGCAGCAGGACACTAAGACTTTTACATTGCTGATCACAACAGCCTGGCACACAGTAGTTAAAATCAGTGCAGTTCCAATCAAACTTGTAGTTACTAAAATACCTAGGATCTTGTGGGTTTGTTCTGAGAGGGTTTCCAGGAAAATGTCTTAAAGTTAAAATGGCAAGTAGTCAGTATGCATATTCCTAAGGCTCTAGAATTCCCCAGCTTGCAAAGGTGGCTAAATATAGACAAGCAGTTGTGTAAACAGCAGCTTGGAATATAGGATATCCAACTTGCCCATTTTGCAAACTGCGAACTCAGTGGTTTACAAGCATACTTACCTACTGGTGTTCAGGCAGATGAGTTTTATGTTTTGTTCAATCTAGTTTTGAAAAATCTTTCCTAAAAACTCTTTTAATTATGTACTTTTAGTAAAATACAGGTGATGTTGGAATCCTTTAGGGTTTTTTTTTTTTAAGGTAACTGCCTATCAACTGATCTAGTACATATTTGGCTTGAACATATCCTCCCAGCATTGCTTGTTGGTTTTGTTTTTTTTTTTTAAGGGGAAAAAAAAGAAAGAGAAGGTTGTTTCAAGTTTTTATATGAACTGCCCATCTTGACAAGTTCTTAACTTCAGTATATTGTGCCTCATTAGTACTTTAAAACCTGCTGAAGCTAAACTGCATCTTACTTGCCTATTAGTTCAACCTTAGCCCATCAGCAGAGCATTACCCAATGTCTTGGGAACAATTAAGGCATGCCTTCCCTACCAAACAGTTTCTAAGTGGACAAAACATATTTAACAGTGGAGTTTGTGGCACACAGAATGGAAATGCAATGAAAACTACTGGGAATATGCATTAATCCTAATGCTGAACAAGTTCCTAATAACTCACTTGAAACTCCTGGGGATATAGTATCAAGTATGTACTCTCTAAATGCTACTAATGAAACACTTACTGTCTACAGCGATAAAAGGCAAATAGAAGAGTCTGTGGCCAGTTAAAGGGCTACTTGAACAACGCCCAGAATGCAAACTTAAGATGTACACGATTATTGATCTTTTCAGCAAAAAGGCTTTATGAATAATATTCATACCCTACCATTAGAAGCTAAAGTAACCTGGGAATTAAGCATCAGCAGGAGAGCAATTGATGGATTTAGACAGGTCAGACAATGTCATTCTAAAAGCAGCTAATCAATATGGACAAATGTGTCAGAAAGGTGATTTGAAAAATGACTTTATAATAAGGGAGGGAAAAAAAAAAGCCAGGTTCCTTAGGTCCCCAATTTTTTCCTCCCTCGGAATCATATATTACTGAGAGAAGGTTGTTAACTGTTTCACATTTCCACAAGCAGCAAAAAGAAATTAAACTAAAAAACACAGGAGCAAAGCTACATTTTTTCCCACTCAAGAGTAAATAGACTGACACCAGGGGAATTTTGCCCGGTGTAGCTGCTATCCTCTCCCTGCTGTCTAATTTTACAGCTGGGCCATACGTTATCCCACCTCGTTTTGAATCCTCTTTGAAGCTGCAAACTTAACACCAGAATCTGTGTAGCATTTTGTTGAAAAGGGTTGCTCCAGCACTCCTGAGGAGGCAAAACCTTTCTAAGCTGGATTCTTTTTGCAACAAAAGAGCTGTGATGGCTTTAACTTGCTGGTTTAGGTAGCTTTCCAGCTGCTTTGTTCTCATTCAAGTGGTGCAAAGTGGTCAGAGAGATGCCACTTGATTTCCAGTTGGACTTCTTCAGGAGTCGACTGCCAGCCATTGGATATTGTTAAGCTTTTGTCTGTCAGATTAAAAAGTGCACTACATTAAAGCGTGATGTTATTTGCTCTTGCGGTTCACCATAACCTACCAGCTGCCTGAACAGCACATGCTTATCAGAGCAGGTTTAATTCTGGGCTTGCTCTGCCAAACTCCTCACTGGAATCTATTCTCTCCAACCCATGAAGACAATTTAGTGACTAATGCTTAGGGCTGCAGGTTAATTTTAAGTAACTATTTCTACTTTGGACAAAAATTTCCTTTGTGGTCTGTTGGACACATAACCAAACCTGTCTTTTACTTGATTTTTCCCCCCATTAGTAAAGGAAATTAAACAGTGTTTCGCTGCTTGGAGTTCATACTGTCAAATTTCCCAGAGATATTCCAATGGAAGGAATAAAGGATAATACTTAGAGGACTGTTATCATTTCTGCTTTTGTGAAAGACATGACTACCTTCCATTTATTTGTATCTGATAAAGTAGGACAAATAGGTTATTGAAAAGCAATGGATGTAGAAGTTCTGGATGAATTTCTTGTTCCTCTTAGTCTGTGCTGTCTCAGAAAACAGTGAATTACATCAGTTCCTCTGAAATTCTTTTCTAGTATCTTTCCCTGTGTGACTACCTTCTCTTTCAACCATAGTTAAATGTTGCAGCTGAGCAATGATGTTTTCCTCCCCCAATTTTTAAATTTTTTTTTATAATTATTTTAAGGCTTTTTATGACATGTTGCAGGAATCTGCTTCAATATTCTGCAAACATAGTCCCACATCTGAGATTATTCTCACAATGTTCCTGGAAGAAGAAATACTAACTTGGATAGCATCGGTAACTCCTTGACAAAGGTGGTTTTCTGGAACATATTCTCATGTCATGACTGTGGATGAGTGCAGTCAGTATGAATGTGGTCCCTTCTATGCCTGCAGAAAGGAGGGCTCGTAGGGAAGGTTGTCCATTGCCACCCTCTGGGCGTTCTAGGGAAGAATGAATGGAGTCATTGTAACCCGTACCATCTGGAAGCAATTGGAGGCAGGGTAAATAATGAGGAACAATGCAGTCAGATTCAATAGTCTTTGGCTTGTGTAGGTACTAGGTCAATAGAGGGTAAATACATTTCAATGTAAAAAAATAACATGGGGCCAAGAAGTACAGTTGGGGATTATTTATTAACAAGGACATTTATATAGCACACTGATGAAGAAAAGGATTTTGCAGGCTACAGTGGGGCAGTAAATAAAATTCAGCCAAGACCTACCTAATGTATGTGAATGCTGATGCTGTTGTACTTGTAAGAATGGGGATTTGTTCAAAGCTATCATACTCTATCCTTTTGCTGCCAGTTACATGTTTATTAGACATATTTGTGTGTACTCATTTCTGAGTCTCGGTTTAAAGACTGTAAAGGATTTCTCTGCTGTGTGGTCCAGCTCATGCATAACCTTGATTTCACCCTGGAGAACAGTCCTTGCAGCTCTGGATCTGAGCTAGAGCTAGATGGTAGAGATGGTTACAGAGTTCTAACTGAAATCTGCTCCCTTCCCCTCCTCTCCTTCCCTCCAGATGACATAGTTCAAGGGCTTTGGCTTTGAGGTTCCTGTTTTTCCTGTTATTGATGGTAATTATTTAAATACAGAAAATCCCAGCATATGCAGTGTATACCTTACTTTATATTGTCAGTTGTTGGTTGCACTAGTTCTGTGATTAGGACAAGTTTGGAAGAAAAAAGCCTTTAATACCAGGTTTTTTCTTTCCTCCACAGCCCTGCCTCTTTGGCATGGGTGCTCACAGCAATTCCCTCTAGCAGCAATAGGTATTGAATGGGGTTTTTTCTCCCCTTAATGCTACTGCAGCAGCACAAGGTCAAGGCTTCTTTCCCTCTGGTTTTCCCACCTCAAGAGAGTAACAATTTTGAACAGCAATCCCCCCGTGTTTAGAGCTACAATGTCCCCCAATTCTGAGGCTCATATTTACTACCAAGAACAAACCCATATTCTCCACAGTGCGACGTGCCCGTGATATTAACCCCGTAACCCACCGAGCTCCCACTGCCGGCTGCAAAACCAGATCTGGAGCCTGTTTACAAATCACAGGGATATTCCCAGGAACGCTGCCTTGTGCAACAACAGTTTGTCTCAAATGTATTTTGATTTTTTTCAAAACAGTTTTATCTTGAAAGCAATCCTGTAAGCCTTATCAAGCAAAGCCCTAGCTCCGACGTATCCGTTTGCTGAATTAAACAGTGCTAAACATTTAACATTCTAAATGAATTAGGCTGGGAGATGTGAAGAAAGCTGAGCTTTAAGATGAAATGTAGGACAAACTCAAAAGGATGTTTTGCCTGTTTCATTCAGCATTAGTATCTTGCCTATAGGCCTCCCTTTGAAATAATCTGTGAACATGGTTACCATATAATTAGCTGAGCAGTAAGTTAGGTGTTTAAAAATATTTTTTCAGGTGCTTTTTTGTATTCATGATAGCTTCTCAACACCAAAAATCAATCTCAATCAAAGCTGCTACTGAGTTTATCATAAATTATCATGAAAAGGTTTTCTACTGAGTAGATGGTTAATTACTATCTAATTTGAATAATTTTGCATATTAATGAGAAATGAATGAAAATCATTTTTAGATTTTTAACTTCAGCTGAGAAACCCACGGAGATAATGGCCCCCTTTTAAGATGCATGTGATCCTGTTACTAAAGGAGACTGAGAATTTTTTTTCATTTACCAACTTGTTTTAAATTGATTAATGGATTAGCGTTTTTGTCATTAATAAACTATATCCAAATGAAAGACAAGTTCATTATTTGACTGTGTGGCCTTATATCTGCTGCCAGGAAGGAAAAAAAAAAAAGTAACTGACTGAAAACAGATTAAGGCTTTGCTTAGGGAGGATGTATCCTTGCACAATCCTTTGTAAATGCCAGAAAGCCAGAAAACTGTGAACTTAGGCAGGGCTGGTGTGAGGCAGGGACCAGTTCATGTGCTGTGCTATATGAAACTTGGACAGGTATTGTAAACACAACCCCCTTTCTTCTCCTCAGCACCCATGCATAGCCATGGGCATGCCCTTTCTGTGGGAGATGGGGGGTGCACCCACCTGTGCTGCAAAAGGCAAAGGAGCTGCTTTGCCGCGGCAGTTTTAACGCGGTGGGTGAGGCAGCGTTGGTGCTTTAGTGGGCTCCTGCGAAAGGGAGCGAGCAGAGGGAGCCTGCTCTGTGTCAGGCAGCCTTGTACACCAGTTTACAGGGAAATTAGCTGAATAACCACTGCCCAGGTGCCTCACTGGATCGCAGAATCACAGAATATCAGGAGCTGGAAGAGACCGAAAGATCACTCAGTCCAACCCCCCTGCCCGAGCAGGATCATCTGGAGTAGATCACACAGGAACGTGTCCAGATTAGTCTGGAATGTCTCCAGAGAAGGAGACTCCACCACCTCCCTGGGCAGCCTGTCCCAGGATCAGGCCAGTTCTGTATCTGCAGTGAGGTGTGAGACTCTGAGAGTTTGTGCAGCAGTGGGATGTTGGAAGTTGGGAGCTGTAAGTGACTGTAGATCTCGGCGCTCTGCAAACTTTCAGTATTTTGTCTTTTACATAAGGCCTTTAGGGACGTGACAGTCTTTTTGCAGAGTACCTAGAATAATGTAGCCCTAATTCACAATTGCATTGTCCTCTGCATGCTGCAGCCATAAACATAGTAAATAAGGATAAAATGCACACGCAATCAGGTAGTACCACATGCTTGTTCAGGGGCGTCTCGTTAATGTGGCATCTATTAGGACCTGGGTTTCTGGGATGACTCCCTTCTGATTTTCAGCTGTGCAGATTTTATAATATGAGGAAAAGGAATTTACAATGGAACTGAAAGGTTGTACATTAAAAATGAGTATACAGTGAACTCTTAGAATAAATAATTAATTGCTAGAAGATATCAGTGAAGGCTAAGGAGTGACATTTATATAAATACAACAAGACTATCCAGATTTTGAATGGCAAATATTTAAAGACAGGAGGAAGAATTTTTGTAGGGAAATAAGACATTCTGCTTCAAAGCATATGCCAGACATTACCTAATGTGAGCTAGGGAGCAACTACGCATGCTCATTAGAGTAGAGGTTTACTGTTTATCTTTCTGAAAAAAATTGGTAACAACCTTTGTCAATAATAGGTGACAGATATTGACAGCCTATGATCTGCTTAGTCATACATAAATATTTTATTAATTGCTTTTCTTAACTTTCGTGAAATGGAAAGGAACCATTATATGCATTTAATAAATCCTGGGACTTTTTAGGGCTGTGATCCTTACTCCTCATTGCAAGGCAAGTTTTTGTGTTTGAAGGGAGTCTTAACTTTTCTAAGAAGTTTCTTGAAATACAGTGGTTGCTGAATTTGCACAAAACAACACAGGCTGAAATTTGAAAAATGGCTCAGGGTATTGGACACATGTTTTCATTTTTGATAACGACAGACATACAGTTAAATGTGCATAAAGGTTTGGAAGGTATAATGTAAAATGCAACCAGAACTGTAAGGAGATGAGAGACTATTTTGGAGTCAGTTCTGATCCCTGCTATGATCATTTCCTTAATTCCATCTGTATTTTTGCAGCACTTTAATTGTTGCTTCCAAGATATAAAATGTTTTGGAGATTAGTGTTTTTTTCTGTGTTGACAAAAACTTCCTCACCTCTATCTCTCTCCTTGCCTTGCATCCTTATTTTTACTTCTGGGAATAACTACCAAGTACATGGTTAGACCACTGTTCGGTTGGATTTTTCTTGGGAGACCTCTAAAGATAAGGTGCAGACCTCAGACTGTACCACAATTAAAAATGATATGTCAGTGTGTCAAAACACTGAAAAAGTCAAGGTGGGAGCTGTGCATCAGAAGCTAGTTAATTAACACAGTTGCTTTAGAATAACAGTATTTTTTTAGGACTTGGAATGAGATACCTGAATAAAATAGATGTTTGAATTAACAATATGAGAGTTAAGTAATGATCAATATGCTTCTCATGCTCTCTAGCAGAGCACCTCTATTTCCCAGTCCACCCAAACAAAATGGTTTTTTTTTTTGTTTACAAAATCATTGCAATCTGTACTAGTGCTGATAACTCTTACCAAAGTGTGAAAACTCTGACAACTTACCAGTGTACACGTTAATAAGCATGTGACTGGCATATTTTTTCTGGCATTAAGCCCAACTTTACAGATGCTTATATTAATGTGTATCTCCAAAAGTATTTGGCCCTGCTCTTCCAGTCTTCATTCAATAGATCTCAAAAGCTATTCTGCCTACGTTTTGACTGCCTGTTTGAGTTGGTAATTTTGTCTCTAGGAAGGCTGTTTCAACATAAATAACCTCTGTTTGCAGAGGCTTGTAAATCATACCAGTGGGTTTGGTCAGTAGGTCAGTAAGAAATAATGAAGCCAGGAGATCAGAAGAAGTGTTAGCACCTCTAAGTCACCATGCATGTATGCACAGAACCTGGTGCCTGCCACTGATGCTGTAGTATCTAATGAACTATTATTTTAAGATTTTTCTAGTTTCTTACAGCGTAGAAGAGGGTCTACAGCTTGTGCATTTTCTGGTGAATAAGGTATTTGCTGTCATCAGAAACATCAGCAGAAGGTCAGTCTGACTGCACAGAATTGTGCGAATATTTTTGCAGCTTTCATTAGCAAAATTATTTTAATTAGTGAAGTCCAAAGTAATTGAAGGAGAAGGTCGTTTTATTTGTTTAGGATCAATGCCTCCATCACCATCCTGGTAGAATAGATTTCTCCAGTTGTGAGGACTAATTTTAATCTGGTGTAAATCAGGACTGACTCCATGAGATAAAATACAACACCCTCCCCCTCCCTTACCCGCCTGTAAGACTTGAATCCTAAACTCTGCTTTAATGATGAAGAATTAAGCAGGGTGTGTGTTCTCCTTTGGTCCTTTTCAGAGGCACTTTGCCTCTCAGAATCGTCTTTGTAAGTCGGTTATATCCGTGATTGTAGGAATGGGGTAGGGCACTGACCTTTCTCCAGGCGTGAGCTGCTCCCCTGATAACCACTAGTTGGCAAAGATCTTGTCAGCACGATCATCCTAACGAGTCCTAGTAAGGAACAGGCTCCTTCATGCCACACCTGGTTATAAAGGTTTGCTCCTATATTTTCCATATATGTAATTTTTTTCATGGGTACTGCACAAAGATAGAATGAGAGGAATAAAGGCAGCCAGAAGTTAAGAGCTCTGTTGGCATTCCATTTACTTTAAGTTTTGTGGTGTTTTCACCTCTCCACTGTGTACATAGGTTCATGCACAAATTTCTGGTGTGTCTCTTTCTAAACTACTCCTTTGAAGTGGCACAACTCTAACTTCAGCATCAGTCGTAGGAAAGGTGCCATTCCTAGAAGCCAGTGAGATTTTTAAGATCCAAATGCTTCAAACGCCATTTGAAATGATCAAGGGCAGGGACCACTCATGGAAATTACCATGCACCAAGAAGCTAGACATTTAAAATAAAAACACCACAAATAATTGCAGAGCTTGTTCTGTATGCTAGGAATTCATAGAGTAATGACCAAACTGTGGCACAGCTCCACTCTCACTTATATTCAGTGTAAATTTATAGTTGTTGCAGCGAAGTCAATAGCTTTTCTTTGGACTTACAAAGGTTACTGAATGTCAAATTCTGCTTTCAGGCTGAGAACAAAATAATTCTAAAGATATACTGAGAGCATGATCCTAATTTGCTTCAGCAGCCTTTGGCCTCTTTGTCGTATAGAAACCCAAGAAATTACAGAACCTTCAGGTTTGTGTTCCTTTTAAAGACTGGATGATTTCTCAAAGACCATCTGAGGAAGCCAAATGTGTACCAGTTAGGCACTGGCCTGGTTTTGAAGGCCTGGTAGACATGTATGCCCTCAACTGGAATCAGAAGCATTCACTTGCTCAACTGGAACTGGGTGATCTTCATTTCCTTGAAAAGAACTGCCTACCTCAGGGCAGGCAAAAAATCCTCCCTCTGCCTCCTGCTGTGCCCTGAAGTACACAAGGTTGACATACTTTAAAATGATAAAAACTTCCTGAACTCCAAACACAACTCAGCCCAGGGCTAGCTGTTGAGACCAGCCATGGAGATGTTCCGCCTCATTTCAACGATTAGTGGATTATCCTTATGCTGTTTGATTATCTTTGTTACAGCCTTGTGTGTGTTACAGAAGTCTTAATTCCCACTGATTTCGGTGTGTAAGATGTGCTTTTTGTTTTAATGGTAGCTCTGGAATCTAGAATTAACTATGCCAAATGAGGTTGTATATGGAGGTCCAAGTTAATTTCTGTTTAATAGACATAAACACAGGTGACTCTCCCTCAGGAGAACAGGGTCTGCAAGGTCATTTGGCTTGCCAAGAAACGTGGATGATGTTTTTATGCCAAGTCTAAATAGTGCACAGGATTAGAGAAGTTTCAGAAGGGCATTTTGGATTTGCATATGTGTAGATCAGATAGCCTGAAACAAAATGTCTTGAGAAATGAGAGCCATATAAAGGAATGGAAAGTGTGGAAGGATGTCCTTGTGTTTCTAAGTTGAAGTGAAATATCATAGCTGTCATCTTATGGCCAAAAATAGGTTGCTATTTAAGCTATATGCCAGTAGAAGTGTGTTTTGGGATGACCCTGCTGGGTAATCCTTTACTTACACCCACAGCTTTGAAGTCCCCTGCAGCACACTAAAATGCATTGTGGGCATGCTTGCACCTCCAGCTGTCCTGCCTGCCTCTGTAGGAGCAATGTCACCCAGAGAAGACCTTGTCCACTGTCCCCTGCTGCAAGGACAGGTAGGAGTTGTACGCTGCCTGAGTTCATTAGCTGGTCAGACTGCCTGCAGGAGAAAAGCAGACACCAGTGACAAGGTCCCGGTGGCAGCTCTGCATTCAGAGCGTTCCTGGGACTCTCTTGGCAAGAATAAGGTAACGTACACTTTCTTCTGTGCATGTGAACAGGATGTGGATGTGCCTATGGAATGGATCCTATAGCTAAAGCTGCAAAGCCTTAGTCTAATCCATGGTCTCATCCAAGATGTCAGCTGTTACAAAAGGTACTTCTGATAGTCACTGTGCTTCTAAAACAAGGATGCTTTTTGTGGAAATGCAGTGACCAATAACATGGGTTGGTTGGATGAATTATGTCTTGACACTCATCCAGGTAGAGCAGCAGAGATGACAGATAGTTTGGCAAAAGAGGTACAGTTAGCATATGAAAGGATATCTATAACATATGGGCATCACTATATATTTGTGGATTAATACGTAGCTATTCTTCTGAAAAATAGGTTTTAAAATTGTCCTTTCTGCTTAAAAAAAGTCAATGAAGATTTAATTATAAACCCAAACATACCTAATAGATATGTAAGAGAGATCCTGGAAAATAAAATAGAGGACACAGGACGAGAATGAAGCCAGAACATGCCAGTGTAACCGTTAACTACAATGGCTCATTGCCAGTGGTTTACACCACCTGAGAATCTGGCCAATACCAGCTATTTAGCACACACTGTCCTGTATCTCTTGTGATTATTTATTTTCACTCATTAGGATACTTGTGGCAAAATAAGGTCCTGCTTTATTCTGGGGGCAAGTCTTAAATGAACTCTAATGCCTGATGCTCTTTTTCAGTTTTCTTTTATTCGTATGTAGAATGAGGCAGCTACATACAGTACTTCAGAAACTGTGTATCTCCCTGAGAGATAGATTTTTCTTATATATTTATATATTAATTATGTAACTAGTTTTGTAAACTTGTACTTCTTAGGTAAGATGTTCCAGAAATCAAAATCGTCAACATTAAACACCACAAGTACAGCTGCAGTTTTAAATATTTTATAATCCAATCAAATTGTTTGAGTAGTAATGCATTTAAATGTTGTTATGGAATCCCCTCTAGACTTTTTAAAATGGTTACTCTGTTCTTGGCTTTGCTATTTATGAAATTCATATGGGATGACATTTTTAATAATAGAGCATTTGACTTACAGAGTAGCAATTCCTGCAGTGTCTCAGTGTAATCTATAATTTTCTGACTGAACTTTCAGAGGGACACAAACACATATCACACTTTTATTAATGAACATATACATCTGTTGATGTTGCCATAATTGAAATAACCTTAAGTGAGAAGACCTACATAAGTCATTTAGCATTTTTTATGATGCTTGGGTGAAGATGCTGTACAGATGCAGCTTTAGGAAGCTAAAGCAGGAGTACAAAAGCTGTGCTAAAATGATGAAGGGAGATTTAATTTGGAAAAAGCTGTAAAGCAAAAGCACAGCCCACATATAATTAAGCAACTTAAGTTGGACAGAAGAAAGCTATCAGGGAGTCTAAATTACCTCTCTTCCCTGGAGAGGATGGCACTGTCAGGTCAGGGCTGTGCTAAATGCTGGGTAACATGAGGGTATTTGATTGCAGTTGCTTTCACTTTACAGAGGTTGTGGATAAACTGAGGACATCATTTTTGAGAGGCAAAAGTTCTTTAACCTCCTCAAGCACAAGTATGTGTCAGAAGGGTGTTTATGAAACAACAGCCAGCTTGGTGGGGCAGGTGATGGTGCTGCTATGTGGACAACAAAAAAAACACCCCACCAAACAAAAAACAGCAATGCCTTTCTCCTTTGCAGTTTATCTTAGGCTCTCCTCCGCTGAAAGACATGGACAAAAGCCAAACAACTGCATGAAACTGGGACAAAAAGTTGAGATAAGACTGGTGGGAGGCAGGACTGCTCTGGGGCCAAGACAGGAGTGCCTGATTCACCTGATGTCCCATGCCCCAGTTCCTGGTGGCAGGAGTGAAGAGCACAGGCAAGGAGCCTTTAGTCTCCCCCCTTCTCTGCCTTAAACCCTGTGGTCTCAGCAGAGATGCCAATGACAGCTTCCTCTTCCTTAAGGTCTGTGACTTCTCCTTGCTGTGCTCTCACAAGTGTCTTCTGCGGGAGGGTGTGCAGTGAAAATGCCCAACTGGGGCTCCAGTATCTCCTGGCCAGCCCCATGGCAAGGGAAGGATAGTCCAGGATTGACAGACCTTCTGTTTGAGCATCCTGGGAACCACAGAAATGGAGTCAGAGTTCCTGAAGTGGCCTTGCTTAGTTTCAGCAAGATTTCTTCAGTATTTTCTGCATATTTCTTCATCTGCTTAAACGTGTGGAATGATTTTTCTAATGATTATGGCCAAGCCAGATGCTCATGGGGTGTAAATCAGTGTGTGCAGCTTCACTGGCTTCAGAAGTGTGTGCTAAGATAGTGCTGCTGGTGGTTTTCATTTGCTCTGTACTGAGGGAGAGTTTGATTTGGAGTTTAGACCAGGAAAACTTTCAAGAGAGTACAGGCAGAGAGATAGATCCTACTCCCACATACACAGCTGTAAGTCTTGCTAGATGAAAGCTCTGGGGCTACTCTAGGTTAGCTGGACCTGGAATCAGGCCCTGTGGTGCCTGAGTTACTTCAGACATAGTAATTTGCAGAAAGAAAATGAATTCTTGTTAAGGGGAAATGAGCAGTCTTTATTAATAATAATTAAAGAGGGAAGACATTAGTTTTGCTAAATTGGATTAATTTGGTAAACAGAGCAGTAAAAAAAAAAGGAATTAATAATTTTATGAACTGGTAAACAATTTTCAGTAGTTTAGTATTGTGTTCAAATGTTTCCTTAAAACAGTGGGCTGCAGCTGCAGTTGCAGCTACAACAACAAGTTGCCTGATCCACCTGCACATATCTGCAAAGTTGGGCACCTGCTTCAGCCCTTAGTGATGGGGTGGCATCCCCAAAGGCACCAGAGACCTGTGGTCAGAGAGGCAGCAACCTGGCAACTGGGACACTACATATTCCAGTTTACATGCCACTGCACTTAGGAACTGTTAATCTGGATTTGTTCCTGTCTACACTTGTTGTTCTGGTTTCAAGGCACATGAAAGATTGTGTGTGCTGTTAAAGCAGTCCAACTTCAAGGCATTCTGTGCTAAGGTGTGAACTCTGTTACTCGGGACCCGAAGACTTCGGCTATATGTCTGTTTAGATTGTGACATTTAGGAGGGGTGGGGAAAGAGGCTTGAAATGTGTGTGCCAACAGCATATCTGAGTCCCTTCCCTGTCATTAAATCCCATCTCTGAACCATCAGTGTAATTGTTTTCTCACTGGCTAACAGGACACCATCACTTTGACAGATCTCACTGTTGCTTTACTTTTCCATCTAATCGCCCTAATAGTCTTAATCTTGATTTTTATTTAATTTTTTTGGTGGGATCAGAACAGAGAGTAAGGAATTATTATTTTATGTGAGCTAAATGGAAAAAATGCCAGTATCAGATTTTAGCAGAAGCCATACACTGATATACTGGGATTATTGTGTTCATCATAGTAAGAACGATCGTATGTAATTCTACATGTAATGTTCTTTGAACATATGGTTCATAACATAAAAATCCTTTCATTTTAATTGACACAATAGGCTGGAATGGCGCTTTTTTCCCTTGCCAAAGTACTTGTTATGGTCTATATCACCTATAATGTGCATTGTGAAAAGCTCCTAACTAGGTATTTGGATGCTGGAATGCAAAAGATTGCTATTTATGAGACCGTGAGACCACCTAGTGGGTCAATGATTTGCATCTTAAAAGTTCATTAATATGTACTAAGATCATAATAATGCCACTGTTTCATCAATCCAACCTTCTTCCCGTTCTAGTAATAAATATCTTTTTAAAATTTCTTTTAACATAAAACACAGGAGCAAAAAATGTGTGTTTTGTGACTCTCAAGTTGCTCTAATTAAAGGACACTGGGCAAAACATTTTTCTTCCAGCAGTGGATAAAATAATTTTTTCTGTCATTTGTTTTTAAGAATCCACTAGAGGCTTGAAAGTGAAATCTGTTCTCCTCTCTAATCCCTTTTTCTTCCTTCATGGACACATACTGGTTTGCTATTGTAAGGCTGCTTATGAGTGGTAGTCTGCCTGGCATTGATTTCCCCCCCCACCCCCCTTATTTAGGGATAGCACTACTGCATATTTGTTTAAGAGAAAATACATATAGAAAGAATTATGTGTTTTTTCACACTTAATACAAAGAAATATAAACTTTCTTCTGACAGCTCCACCCCAGCTCTTGTGCTGGTACACCCAGATTTCACATCGAAGTGTTTTACATCTTTGTACCTGTCTCCAGTTGAAGTGGCATTTGTTAAACATAACCAGAAACACCCTTTTCATCCATGTTCATCCTGATCCATGTTCTTTTCCCTTTCACAGTGAAAATTTAGAATAATAATAATTCATCTGACAGAATTAATGTTTTGATTTTTTTTTTTTGTCTGTTTCAAAACCATAGCATGGAGGAATTTACTTTAGACTCCCTTTCATTAAAGTTTAATCACAAAGGCATATACAGAGTTAGGTGAACGCCTGCATGACTTGTCTGAAATATAGGTTAATTAAGCAAGCTAAATATACTTTACAGAACAGAACAATAGAGCGTTCCGTTTTGCAGTTGGATTCAGGAGACAGACCGAAGTGATCATCCCAACATTCGCACTTCGCTTCCCCAGGCCTGCTCTGAACTTTATACAACAGCATAGACTAGTGGCAAGAGGAAAGATTGTAACGGGGACGCCTTTACAACGTGTAGTAAGTAGTCTTCTGGGCTGTGACCCCTCTCAGGCTTAAGCTACAGTGAGAGCCTAGTAACCTGTAACTGTGGAAACAGGTCCTTCAGGGGGTTTAGAAAACGCGAATGTAAATGATAACTTGATGAATTATCCAAAGCTACTTAGCTACTTTCTGTTGCCTAAGTGGTGGGAAAAAAAACCCTTTCTCAGCTAATGAAATAGTAGCAGTAACATCAACTCAGAAGCAAGTAGGGGCACCTCCTTCTGTGTTGTTTGATCACAGAGCACTCTGTTATCTGTTGGGGGTTTTTTCCCCCAGTATTGTCTTTCTATCGTGTAATCTGAGATGTAAGGTGGTGAGGTGAGAATAAACTTTTTAATTTTTTTATAGTTCAGTTTGATTTAATCTCCCTCTATTTATCTCCATTTCTCAGTAGTTCACTTTGTCAGTGCCTCCAAACCCACAGGAGGAGCAGACCTCAGGGAAAGCGTGTTTGCTCCTAGTGCACAGGACTGGGTGCCTCTTCTGTTGCTAAGAAGGCTTACACAGTTTAGCAGTTTGAATTCAGTGGATTTTTTGCTACATATTATCTGTCTAGGAAGACGTTTGGCAGGTCTTTAAAGAAGCAAAACTCCCACTGATTTCAAAAGGGGTTTGCTCGGTGACAGAACGCAGCGTTTGGTCCTGGGAGCTGCAGCAATACCTTTCTTATCCATAGTGCAATGGAGATCCCTGCCAGAATTCCCCTGGAAACAGAGCAAGACCACATATATAGGGTGTGAAGGAGACTAGCTTCTATTTTGTGGAAGTCTGCAGTATGGACTCAGGCATTCTGCTTACCCATTCCTATCCATCTTAGATAATCATTCATGCTTACACAAAGTAGATGTATAACATGAAGGAAAACTGTCAGTCATTTCCAACACCTCTTCTACTGTTACTGATGACTGAACAAGCTGCAAAACAATGAAAAAATACACAGTGTCAGAAAAGACCAACTTGTCAGGGATAGAATAATTCTAGGGTGGATTTTGAGCGAACAAGCTGGACTCCTCTACCGCTCATTAGATGAACCAGAAAGTTTCACAGACAGATCTGATGTTGTTACCTGATCCACATCTGGACTTCAAAAGAAATTCATTCTAGCCATTAGTAAAATAGGTCCTACCTTTAGCCAAGCCTCAGGTAGGATATCTCTTTCTCCATTGTAGGGAACTGTTAGCATATAGTATGTGTGAGATGCTGGGCTTCTGCTGGCCCTGGGACTGACCCAGGCTGGCAATGGACTGTGTTGCTGGCCTTAGGAATGCCATGGGAAGTGTAGAAATTTAGATATTTTTGGCTCTGAATGGTATTGGTCTCCAGGTTTAATAACCTGGACTCTCTCTGATGCAAACTTCATCTAGAGTGGGGCTGGTATGGGTGAAGTGGGTCAGGTATGTGCTGGGCTGTGAGTAGGGGAACAAAGTGGTCTGAGATAAGGCACGTGAGGACAAGATGGCAGTGGGCTTTGGTTAAGGAGATGAAGGATGGCAGCAGTTGTAGGAGCACTCTGGCAGTGGAGGGGAATGGAAGGTCTGGGTCCAGAGAGGAGAGGGGACAGACAATTTTCCCATGCTTGGCTGCAGAATAGCTGGTGCAGTGGGCACCCAGCTGGGCCAAGTATTAAATGCTGGTTGTTTTCCTCTTTTTGTTTTTTTTTTTAATTTCCTGCTAATAGGAGTCTGCTCTAACTCAAAGGACTGTAACTAATTAGCGATTAACTAGGATCACCTAGCAGAAACTTACTGACCTTTCACAGAGTTGCTGGGAATTGGAACAGTGGAGAACTGGCCCAGAGGTAAGCAGTGGGCTCTGTTAAGGTTCTGGAGTCAGCCTTGCTAAGCCATAAGGTCAAGGCATTCATATCTGGTCTTCGAGTGACAAGGCTGTGCCAAAGCAGGTAACCATGTCTGCAGTTAGCCACGGGGAAGAGCTGTATATGCAAAGAAAACAAGAGAGCCTTAAAGATCTAGACCCTCCCCTCCTCCACTGGAAGGTCTGCAGGGGTTTTATTGAATGCTACAGCTGAACTGGTAACTTCATTCTGGGAGTGGGCAACCAGTGCCACTCTGCAAGCCAAACACAAAATGCTCTGTGTGGCCACAAGTTACACAACCCAGATTCCCACGAAAAGGAGATGTCCAGGGTGGCTCGTGCTGATGGTTTTTCCCAGCAGGTTGTCTGCTGTGACAGGAGATTCTCACTAGCTGATGATGTCTGCCCAGCCTCTCTGCTGGTCCAGGGAGGTAGCTTTGGCCTAGATACCTCTCTTGAACTGTCTAAAAGCCACGTGTGACAAAAGGGGCCATCCCTGCTCCCTCCTCTCCTTGCTTTTTGTAACATCACAAGACATTTCAGGGAGATCTTTTTTCATAATTTGTTTTTTTACCCACTCTGATGCTTTGGGATATGGTCTGCAAATGTTGCTTGCAGTACATAAGTTTATGATAAAGAATTTCTTGAAAACTGAGAGGAGCTGTGTACTTACACAATCAAATATATATATATGTGAGCATAGTGCTCTTAGCTCAGAAAAGCTGATAACAATTTGAAAGATAACTTGGGAAAAAATCAATCAATCTGAATTACAAAGAGAAAGAGTGTGAAGGTATTAGAGGGCAGAAGGACTGCAGGGATGGTGGGCATTTTGCTGTTTGCTACTGCCAGAACTGGTCTGTGACTCTGGATTATAGGAGATACTTGAATGGAACACCAAAAATTGTATTAGACTATTTAAGGATGACATTAAAGTGAGATTTGTAGCAATCCTTTTGATTAAGCTAAAATTTTTCCTCCTAGTGTCAGGAACCTTGTCGAAATTCAGCTGCCTGTGCTCAGCACTAGCTCTGCTATCACACAACTGTGTAACCCTGGACAAGAATGCTGTGAANTGCCCTTCCATGGTGCAGGGAGGTGTCCTGCTTGCTTTGCTCTCTTTCTCAGCTCCTGTCTCCTCTACTTTGAGGAGCAACCCCATGTTTATTGCCTCCTGACACTCAGATCCTTTGGTGCTAGGAGTCCTTAGCTGTGGTAACAGCACTCTCAGTGTGGCCTGCTGTGGGGATGGAGCTATGTAATTATTAATAAGTTCCTCAGAAATGCCTTCTGAGTCAGAACAGTGGGCCAGCTATACATCATGTCAGTAGTAGTTAAGAGTAGGAGGTGCTGGAACTTCAGTTGCAAACTGAAAAGCTCAGAAGTTCTCCCAGTCAAGTCAATGGGACACACACTTCTAGAAGGTGTCTTCAGGTATACAGTTTGAGGATAAGAGTCTGTTCTTCAAAACACAAGAATACTGTGAACTGCCTAGAAATAAAGAAGGAGCCAGAGAAAAAAAGGAAGCATGTAAAAATGTAGAAAGCAGAAGTAAGATAAGAACTATAGGGTTCATCAAAGGGATATAGAAGAAAAAAACTGTCATATTTTTTCCCTTATATCTTTATTTCTACTCTCTTATTAGTCCTAGTTTTGCACATTCTTTTTTCTTGCACCTTCTATATCTTTCTCTGCTCTTGTTCCTTCTCTGGCATGACGTGATACAGTGCAGCTTAAAATCTTGGTAGTCTTTTGAACAGCCAAATTTAAAATTCTGAAGGCTTTGAGTAGCAATAGCCAAAATACTTCATATTAGTGAAAGGTTAAATCTAGGTCACTAGTTTCTCAGTGCAGTTTGAGGGAAAACTAAAAATGCCCAGATTTGCTTACTTAGTCCATCCACTTCAGCAACTATGCAGAGTCAGTCTTGTGAGGGGCAGTTTAAGTGCCTGTTTGTAACCCTCAATTTATAGGGCAGGGAAACTGCCCTGTGAAATTTCTATATGGGACATAAGTTCTTTTTTATGATCTCAGTGTTGGCAAACTAGGTAGTTTTTTGTGCAGTGGTGTGTTGGAGTTGTGAGGGTTACCTGGAAATCTTTGAATTTCATCATTCAGCCCCGTGGGGTTTTTTTTTTTAGCCTTCTTTTTCTGTGTGTTACTTGTTGTAGGGTCTGGAAGGTGAGTGAATTTATCTATATATGAATTCTTTCATGAGACAGAAAAAAATAATAATGATTATGTCATTTTGGGGAGACCAAGGGTTTCTCCACAATAACTTATGGAATATGACTCTTCCTCCTCTTCTGGGGAATTTGGGAACAATCTTGTCATTTTGGGACAGTTTTCTGTAGCTTGATGGAAGAGAATAATCATACAGCTCTCCTAGTCACTAGATTGTCAGTCCATCTTAGGAGGAATTTAGGGGTGGGGCCCTTTGCTTCTTTTATTTATTTATCCACATATATCTTTAAGTCAATTTGCTTTCCCGCTATTCAGATGTCAGCCAGAGAGTCCCAAATCAATATCTGACCACGTAATTTTTTGATGTAGGAAATGAGGCATGTTTAGGGGGTTACAGGAAAAGAATGACAGAAAAGGGCACGTTTTAAAGTGAAGTTAACGCTCTGGAACTGGACAGATTGACATCGATCAATAAAGCACAAGGAGCTGCTCGACTGCTGTTGCTGAAGCCTCTTCTGGAATGGCCATTTACAGGGGAAGGTCATTCAAATCTCTGGCTGTTGTATGTCTCGGTCCTGCCTCGTGATACATGCAAACACTCTCCTATGCAACTTCCCTGGTTCTCCAATTAACTATTAATGAAATGGCTATTGGATTACATTGGTGTTTATCACCGCTGTGCTTCCCAGTTACTAGAATCTTGGAAATGATCCTTTCCATACTATCATCCAAGTCATTACTGTGAATAATTAGAAAGCTGGGCTGTACCCTACTGGTAACCTCTTTCCACCTTGAAATAATCCCATTTACTTCCACTGTTTGTTTCTTGCCCTTCAGCCAATTTTCAGTCTATGGAGCCTGCCAGTTTTCTTCCTATTGTGTGTCTGCACCTTAGGCGCTAGTCTCCCATATGGAAATGTTTTCAGAAAATAAGAACTGAATTTCTTCTATCCAGACTCCCTCTAATCATTCTGTGTAATGTTAACCATGCTAATATATTCAATATTGCTCTCCCCTCCCATACTGGGAATGTTTGCCAAACTGCCTCATTGCTGGGTCCCTTTTCAGGGGGCTTGAATTGCCTCTTCATCTTCACCTTCCCGTCTCACGTCCAAATCACATCCCTGAACAGAGATTC
Organism: Heliornis fulica; assembly: GCA_013399135.1. NCBI lineage: Eukaryota > Metazoa > Chordata > Aves > Gruiformes > Heliornithidae > Heliornis > Heliornis fulica. Next base: position 133,417 of record VXBZ01001230.1, on the reverse strand, counting down.
TAAGTCTTGCCTATGACCATCTGTGGGCAGGGAACTGTCTAGATAGCTAATTGTAGGAATTTCGTGGGGGAGAAGAGGTATCTGGTCTCCATCTTTGTGTAAACCTCCAAACGGGCACTAGTGTTGCACCATCGTTGTTTTTGTGGGATAAATGGGGGGATTTTGATTGTACAGGAAATTTAATTAGATTTAAGGCTAATTAAATTCATTTTTTTCATATTAACATGTTCACAAATATTATTGCATCTCGTTAGATTTCATTCTTCTATCCTTCCTGAACAATATTCAGTGGTAGTTTCAGATTACAATAAGTTCATTATGAAGATAAGGTGGAATTAGTGTAGAAAGCTCAGCTGGTTGAAGGGGTCTGTGCTTTAATTACTGCAGAGGGTGTGCATATTAATTACAACACAAGTGATATTTACTGTACCTCAGGAACATATGACAGGGTAAAGATACTGACAGCACCAGCTAATAAACTCAGTATGATAATGAGGAGAAAAGACCATAAAAATAGAAGGAAATAAAATTATTCATAAAGTATATTGATCCCAAAGTAAAGACATTAAGCTCTGATGAAGGGCAACAAAAGGGAAGCTCCTCACTTTATCAAACAAATAACCAAAGTAGAGAAATGTTAGCAGAGAGACAGATTGTCATTATAGTGGTCATGTGACCACGCTCTAGAGAGTGCATGTGAGCAGTAAAAGAAAAGATTTTTTTTAATAAATCAGCAGAAAGTCAAGTCTTTACCTACAGGATATCAGGTCGCAGTGGTTCTGATGAGCTTGGGGGCTGGACACTTTGCATGGTAATGTTTGAAGAAGAGTAATGGGAATGGATTGTTCTTCAGATGAGGAGCGAACGCCAGCTACACAAAGAAACAACATGGCTAATTGGTTTAGGTTGCAATAATTGCTGCTGGGTGGTGTTGGGTTTGGGTTTTTGTGGGTTGTTTTTATAATACTAATTTTGAAACAATTATTTTAAATCATTTTTGAGCCGTCTCACAGGCAGCCTTGCCTTCAACTGGCATTTAAGCATGTGCTGAACATGTAATAGAGTGGAAGGATCTGTTGTGTGTTGCTCAGTGGTGGGGTTAATGCCCACCTCCTGGTCTGGAGGACACCTCCCTCAGCTGTTCAGGCTTGGGGAGGTGGGCATTAACCCCACAGCACCTGTCAGAGCTCTGTATTTCTCTGATGGCATGTATACTTGGTCTACTACTTGGCAGGAGTGCACAGCAAAGGGCATCACAGAATCAGACTGGTCTGGGCTGGAAGGGACCCCAAGGATCATTGAGCTCCAACCCCCCTGCCACAGGCAGGGCACCAACCTCCAGGCCTGCACCTAGACAAGGTTGCCCAGTGCCCCATCCAACCTGGCCTTGTACACCTCCAGGGCTGGGGCAAACACCACCTCTCTGGGCAGCCCGTTCCAGCACCTCACCACTCACAGGTGACTTGCTGGGATGAGGCACCATCAGGGTAGATAGTAGAAACTGAGTCTTCTGTTGTGTAGCTTCCTTGGGTGTAGCATTAGTTGTGCAATTCACCGGGACTTGTGTCAGGACAGTTTGGGTTATGTGTCTCCTCTTTAGTATAAACAAACTAAGGCTGTGCAAATAAATTGGGAAGAAGAAGAGAGTAGTGTCAGTGATTTCTTCCAAGCACTATCTTCCTTGATATTTGAGTTCCCAAAGAGTAATGTGTCTGTATTGTATGACTTGTCAGCTAAGGCCTTAGCCACTAAAATGGAAAGTAAGAACCTCATGCTTTACATGTTACCACTGTACATCCTGCTAACTCTGTAGTTATTGTTTTGCATAGGCTTTTTCAAAAGATTTTGCCTAAATAAAATCAACAGAAGCCTGACAGACTAGTTGGGTGTCTGTGAATAAGACAGAGACCATGCAGTCTATAGAACTTTCAGTAAATATAATTCTTTTTACTATAGGCATTGTGCTACATAATGTGTTTTCCTCTAAGGAATTGTTGCAAGTTAGGTGACAGTGAGGTGAAGCTGGCAAGCAAGTCAGCTTGCTAGCCATTCATCTCGAAAGACCTATGTTCAAATCACATTTACTGAAAGCTACATATGTCTACTGCTTTGTTGTCATCATAGCCTTGGCAGACATTTGTTACCAATCACAAAGCTCCTTCATGTTGGGCATATATGTCAATCTTTGCTTAATAAAGACACCTGGATTGAAACAGCCACTCTTGGTCAGGATCTCTGTACTCTAGTGAAGCCTGAAGTGGATACCTGTTTCATTCAAATGATCCTTTCTTTTTTTTTTTTTTTTGGAGCACTAGTTGTTGTTTGGTTGGGGTTTTTTTTTTCCCATCCTACAATTAAGAACCCACATTTCTTCCTCTCCATTCTTCTTGTCAGGTCAAGGAAATAATGTAATACTTACATTTTCAGTACTCTGGATAACAGTAAATTCAAAAGAAAAAATGAAAAAATCTGTTGTCACTGGTACTACCATAGTGCCCCTAAGTTAAATGCTTCTTTCCATCTTATGCTAAAGTTTAGTTTACTGGCTACTGCCAAGGATCCTAAATTTTCCATTCTCTCTGTTCATTTTGTATTAACTCAAGTTTCTGTGTGGCTGTGCCCTGACTCTGGTGCAGTGCAAGAGTGGAGTTTGAAAAAGAACAGTTAAAAAAGTTATAAAGTCAGTTACTGGTTTTATATATTGGGTATACTTAACTGCACTTTAAATATCTAAGCCTCTTGAATCTATAAAACAGATTGAAAATACTGCAAGAGCAGTTGGTATCTTGACATTTCAGGTACTTCTATCCAAAGCCAGAAAACTCAAGAATATACAAAACAGTAAAAAAAAAGTATATGACCACTTCCAAAGCTTTGAAAAGGTCTGGTAATATCTGAGAAGATTCTAGATAAATGTTTGGTTTGCTCTATCTTTTATCCAAGTGAATTTCCCTATCTTTAGTTGTAATTCAGTGAGTAAAAGACTAATGGCTTTCCAGTGGCCTTCGTGAAATGTGTTGATGTTCTTGGTTCAGTTTCCAATTTTTGTAGCAGTAAAAATCCTGCTGCTACAGTCACTTGTGCTCCTGTGTTTGACAGTGGGATTGAGGTTTCATTTACTCTCTCACCCTTAGAGATGGTCCTTCCAAGATTAGGACTGAAGCAGATTTGAGGACATTGAGGAAACATATGTTCTTTCTGTGCATGCTTCACATATCCTTAAATTTCACAGTTTCTGGGCTCTGATTCAGTGTCTTTCAGTGATGCATTTATCAACAGATTTTTAAAAGAGAAAAAAAAAAAAAACCTACAGAAAAGTTAACCTCTATCCTAGTTCTTCCTGCAGTTGCTAGTTGTGAGGAACAACAAGGAAGAAAGACGGTGATACTGTGATATATTTGATGTTCTGAACCTGAATTGCTGATTTAGATGCTAATATTTAAGGACTGATCAGAAAACTTTCTTTAAAAACAGAATTTTAAACCTCTCTTTTTGTATCCACTGCACATCCATTGTCTTCATTGGAGACATTCTTCTCCCATCCTTGTAAGGTGGTTAAGCACGTGAAGCCATGCTTACCACATTTGCTTAATTAAGTAAATGTGCACACATAAGTGTTTCCCTAAATCATAGCATTAAGCCTAGGAGAAATTCTTAAGCACATTTGTGTGTTACACTGACTTAAAGCTAAGCATTGGGCTTAACTGCTTAGATGAGTTCATCCTAGGCACACTTAGAGAAGAACTGGGACACCTGGCACATCTATTTGTATCGCAGGCGTAAATAAGCAACGCTTCGGCAATGTAGAGCATAATGGTATTTCCAGGATCAGAAGGAACTCTGATTTATGCTAACAGCCAGTGTGACTGTAAGATTTATTTTAAAGGGCTAGCAAAGTAGGGCAGAAAAGAGTATTAGTGGATTCAGTGTGTTTAGCCTTTCAAGGTTTTTTTACGGGGTGCTGCGTAAAGACCTCATAAGGAATCTTAATAACTTCAGGGTAGGTCCTGGTTTGTGTTTAATGCCTGATAAAAAAGAAGAAACCAAGAACAGAAATAAACTGGCCTTAGAGAAATCCTTTACCTTCCTCTCTTCCTCTATACCCCTCACCACTTTCTACTTTCTGTGGGAGCTGACATGCCGTGCCAGCCATACTAAATAATTTTGGCTAATCCGTGTGGCGTAACATTCTGAGGAATTCCAGGGCTAATCAGGCTGTGTACTTGGCAAATATAATGAAATGGTACACAATGAAATTCATGTTCTCAGGCATGTTTCGATGCTTTCAATTGGCATTAGAGTCAATGAAGTCAGTTCAATTAAGATGGCTGCTCTGTGGGATGGTGCTAGTTGTCAGTCAGAAAGAAATAGAATACAATGTGAGGGTGGTCAAAGAGGGTAAATCATAAAGAAGAAAATATTTTAATGCCACCATATAAATCAATGGCATGTCCTTACCTTGAAAATAGTGTTCACTTTTGGTCACCTTATCTCAAAGACATAACAGAAATAGAAATGATCCAGAGAAGGGCAAAGAAAATGAGTCGAGCCATCTGAGAGCCTTTCATATAAGGCTACATTAAAAAGGGCAGGATTATTATTTAGTTTGGAAAGAAGATCAGGAGGAAACGTGGCAGAGGCATATAAAATAATGAAGGGCATAGATCAGGCCAGTCTGCTGCTTCTCATTACATTTGTCTGTAACAAAAGGGAAAGAAAGAACTCAAAATAGAACAACAACGGGCCAAAGAGTGATTCATTAGAGCCAGTGGGAAGGTGCAGTACACAGTGTATGCATTTAACTTGTGGAACTCAGAGCTGCAGGATGAAATGAAACCCAAACAATTTACATTAATGAAGCCAAACACATTTGCTTTTAATACTCAAATTATAGCTTGTAGTCCTTCCAACCAGGGTTTAGATAAGGGCTGTCATTACTCCTCATGCAGGCATAAGATGCTTACCAGCTAGGGTGGAGGAATGTGGTTTTCCCTGTGGCACTCTGTTGCACAATTTAGGTGCTGAATTGGGCAGAGGAGGGAGTGTGCCTTTCCTTCCTGCAGTCAGGATCCGTTGCTGAGACAGGGTGCTCTGTTGCAAGAATTATGCTATGACAATTTTGAAGTTATTGCCCACTGGCAACTTATTAGCTAAGAATTCTCTGTGCAAAGAAGTGGCACTTCTCTTCAGGGTCTAGAATTTACTTCCCAGTTTGTGCTTTTTGGTTTGTCTTTGGTCTTGTCAGAGTTTGTTTACTGGGTTGGGGTAGTTGATCAGATCTGTTTCTAATGTTTTCCCTTTCCCACTTGCCTCTAGTCACCTGGAGACTAGAACAAGGATCAATGTACTACCTGAGCTTGTAACAACCCGATCATTATGAGGTGAGCACAATCATTAAATGATCCTCACTTTATTAATGCACTCTATTAAGTATCTTTTCCTGTCTGTGTGTCTCAGTTGCACTTGAGGTAAGTTAGGAAGAAATACAACACAAAATAATATAGGTAACAGTAAAACATTAGTTAGGATATCCAGGGCACTCTGAGAGATGGAGACATTCTATTGCACCTCAAGTTCGCATTTATTGGAGTTCCTCTTACTTTTCATTTGTAAATGATGCAAAAATTCCTCAGGCTACCTAGCTGCAAGTAGGGTCTTTTAGTAGAACTCAGTGCTTACTTTTCTCTTAAATTCCTTCTTAGAGGAATTAAAATAATAGAATACTATGAACAAACTGAAAAGCTTTCTTAACCTCTTATTTGGGTAGTCAACAGTTACTTGTAAGCTTTCTGACTTTTTTTTTTTTCTAGAGGAAAGGTAGAATGTCTTTGTTGTTAGCAATGTATTTATTATTTGTAAAATACAATTTCCTTTAAGGATATTTGAGTACACAGACTTAGCTTCTGCTTAAATGGAACATAAGCACTTTCCTAAGTGAATTTGAGCTGAAGTGGTCTGAGCAAAGTACGGAAAAAATACTCACAAGTATTTCTCATATTAAAATAAAAAGAAGAGCTGCAACTGAAATAAGCTGTGACCTTGTCATGTTTGCTTTGCCTGAACAATGAGAGGTCAAATCACACTAGCACAGATACTTGCAAATACTGAAGTTTATGCTTGTATTTCTGAATATTCACAGTGAACAGAATCCTCCATTGTGCTGAGGGCTAGCAGCGTTTAGATATTGCCCATTACCCTTGCTAGCCCTGTCCTGTGATTATACAGCAGGTCTGTGCTGTCTGCATTTCACCCTATGTGACCTATACCATCCACCCCAAAGTGAAATTTTTCCTTCTCCTGAAAGCTGTCGTCGTCTTGCCTGTGGCTTGCAAAGGATGCTCCATTGTTTGCAGTACTGGTGTTTGGCTCTTGTCTAGACCAATGTTCACTCATCACAATACCCCTGTCAACACCACGCTACGTATGTGTTAGCTGCACTATATTACTGTTGTCAAATGGCTCTGCTGTCATGTAGTGTTTAAATGTAAAAGATATAGGTGACGATGTGAAGCTTGAGATTTGTGCTGAAAATCTGGATTTTAAGTTGTCTGCGGCGCAGAAGTTGAAAAGCAGAGACAGTTTTACAATAAATGTAAGCAGTTTAAGCAAGCTTGTAGCTATCAAGATGGGGATGTATGTTTTCCCCTCTGAAATGTGCTGCCTTTCAAGAACACAAGTGTGGCATTTAGGTGACACTGTACTGCTCATCCGTGTGCCCTTTCTGGGGATGACTCTCCTTCTGTCTCCTCCTGTCTGCACACACTGCAACTCTAAGGGTCTTCAGTGACCCTGCCACAGGCAGCAAGACCAGGGAGCTGCAGAGGAGTCTAACTTCCAGTGAGATAGGAAAAGATGACAATGAATAAAATGCAGTGCTCTTTTTCACTTCTATCAGCTTTATTTTAGGTCTTTTTCGTGGTTTGGGTTTTTTTTTTCCTATGTGCTAGGAAAGCTTTAGTTTTGATGCTACTTCCCTGGTGTTATTTGCCTACCAGTTTCTATTTATTTTGGTTTGTTTTCTGTTTTGGTCCCGTACTCTTTGACATTCCTGGTCTTCTGCTGGACTGAGTTGTAGGTGAATTTCCTAAAATCCAGTGTTTGTTGACAATAATTCTGAGTTTCTGACTTAGCTGGAAGCGAAACAAAGCAATAAAACCCCACAGCCACACAAACCCCTCCAAACCAGATATAGGAGAAAAAAACCCCAGCACAACCCACAGCTGTCCTCAGAGAACTGGTGTCAGAAGATGACTGCTTTTTGTTACCCTAAACAAGAGCACAGACCCTCGTTGCAGTCAGAGAAAAAACCAAATGTCTTTTGGTTCGTAGCTTGTAGTTCCTGACAGATTTAACTGGGGGTGAAGGTTGATAAAAACCCAGGTAAAATTCTTTGGGTGGGCTGTGTTGATCTGTCAATAGACATGGATCAGCATGCCTCACAGCAGTCCCTGGGGCTCTGAGGGCTGCTAACAGCTAGCTCCAAGTTTTAGGGAGCTCTGGCTGTTAAGGGCAGACAGTCTGAAGTCCTAAAGAGGTCCTGAACTGAGGAATGGCTAAGCCCATTAAGGGCAGCCCATAATGTTTAGTCTGTAACCTGAGTACAGATGCTGCTATTTATCAGGTTCATTTATACAAAAAAAAGGCAAGTTTCTTTATTGTTACCTTTTACATCTTATCACAGTCCCTATATTCCTTCAGAAAAGATTACCTTTCCTTTGCAAAAAAAAAAACCCCAAACAAAAAACCCTGACACTTGCAATTAGTCATTACCTACTGTTGCTTGCAATTTGTTGGCAGATCAAGCCACAATCTGTTGCACTATGACAGATCAATTTCTGCAACTCACAAATTCATTACAGAACTGAGCCAAAACAAAACAACTTTCTCTCTCCTTCCTCCCTCCCCCTGGAAAGAAGACATCCCCTCCCTCCCTACCCAACCCCCCCAACCCCCTTCCCTTACCCTTAGTGCTGCAAGCCTCTGGTTAGCACAAACCCTTAGATTTTTGTGGAAAGAAGCAGATGGGAGGTGGAAGAGGGACGGGGGAAAATGTGCCTTTCTCCACATAATGCCTTTAATCTGAGTACATGTGCACGTTAATGTGAGGTCAGTCCCGTGTCTGGAGCCATCAGCCCTGAAACAGCATTTTAGTGACTGGTTACTGCACAAAATATGTTAATATATTTTTTGCCCAAACCTGTCCCTGCATTGTAACCCTTACACCCTGCCAAAGGTTAGGTGGAGGACGGGTGGGATGTTTTCTAGGAGGCTGTTGGGTACAAGCTTAGAGATGAATGTGCACTTGCTTTCAGAAAGCAGTGACCACTTGCTGTTTGTGGGAGCTGCCCTTCACCCTCCCTTTGCCTGAGAGGATGGCAGGGACGTGATGGTGGTGTGGCAGCATGTTATTCTCTTAGAGGACTGCAGTCATCTTTGCATTGTCTTCAAGAATGCCTAATTAAATAGCACTAATGGGTAGACTATGAGAAGTCAGATAGAAGAATCTTTTCTTATTCTTCTACCTTTTGTAGCTTTTGTCACCTGACTTGGTAAGCCCACCTTCAGTGAAAAAATAGCACTGTGACATTTTCAAAACATGCAGTCCCTTGAGCCTGGAACCTAACACAGACAAGAAAGCTCAGCTTGATTCCAATACTGCTTTGTGATGTGTACTCCTCTTTTTCAAGAACTGGGCTGCAACAGCTGCTAAATACAGAGAGAGGGGGGAAAAGGTTGCTATTATACAGAGTTTAGTTGTACAAAAAGCAGATGCTTTATATGGATTTTATAAGTGAACATGCTTGGCATTCCAAGGCATCCTGGGTTTGTTGCTCGTGCTACCTTCACTGATTTTGCATAGTGATGAGCAGTCCTTAGATTATTTGCTCTCCCTCTTTCTTATTTTCCCAAAGGTGCAATCCTGTGTAACATGTAGTGCCATCAGATCCTGCTGGGGTCAGTGAGCACTGGCATTGGGCAGCTTCTTGCAGGAAGCCCTCACCTTTTCCAAGAAGGGCAAGAAAACTGGCAGATCTCAGTGTTATAAAAGTGCATCCTTGTACGAGGCCAAATTTGTGGAATTGCTCATGTTTTAGCACGTGAAGGGAGCAGCCAGCTTTGACAAGTGCTGGGAGCTGCTGTTGCTGAGGATAACAGCAAATTCTCCCAGGTTTATTGTCAGGGATGGTGATGGCAAGGAGATGTGACTAACTCAGTGCATGTGCTACAACAACAAAATGTCAGGGATAGATAGGGATGGTCACTATAGCAAAGTGTGTCTGTTCCCTGGATGCTTCTTCCCAGGGTGTTGTCTCACTTGTGGCATTCTGTGCAAGAAGTGTGATGCCAGCCCCACCATTCTCATTTTAGTTTACCCAGCTGTTTATTACAGGAAAAGCTGAATGCTTGTGCTGAACAATTTGGAGCGAGGAGGAAGCAGCTCTCCTAGTGTTTCCTTCCTTCTGTGAACAATTTTTTNGTTTTTTTTTTTTTTTTTTTTGGTAGATGTCTGCCAGCTCCCCTCCTCCTCTAAATAAAAATAAAGTTTTGTTTTCTCAGTCTTTCAGACTCTTGGAATAAAATGACACGTAGGTAGAGATGTTCAACGAGAACACAAAGAGAAAAGAGTCTCCTCTCTGTGATGTGCCCAGCAAGTTATCCAGAAAGCTTCACAACTGTTAAAAGCTCACTTCTTTATTGCTAATATTTCTATAGCTCTTTCTAAGGCAAAAATTTAAAGATGATATTGTGACAAATAACACTAAGGTTCTGACTGTAGTCTCCAACACAGAAATTGAGAGAATGACAGGCTGGTTTTAAGCACCTTTAATCCCTGCTGAGAAAGGTACTTGCTTATATTTTTAAGGATAATGTAAGACATTGTAGTTGTGCTCTTTCCTATTAGGAAAGCTATACTCCAAAAGGGCATTTGCATATTGAAGAGTGGTATGTAGTTCAACATAATAATTTCTTTATCATCATTTAATAGTGCAGTTCTGGTAGTGAAGCTGAATTTCTGAATTCTGAAACTGGAATGAAAAATCTGAAACCTGAAGTACACTCCATAGAAACTGTCTTGGATGTGTGCAGAAATTCAGAGATACAGATTGAAATTGAGGCTTTATCAAATTATTTGGCTTTCATTAGAGCTGAATAAATAGTAACACATGAAACCTAATTCTATCCAATTTCTTTGTTCTGGTAAATTACTACCTATGCCTCTCGCTTTTCTAGTTTCTGTGTTCCTAGAGCAGCAAGTGCTTTTTCCCCTCAGAGCATTGTGTTTAAGCTTTTAACCCCTCTCTCTCCCATCTCTCATCCCCTCAACAGTGTATAGATATTTCAAAAGAAGTACATTTGGAGACAAGTGTTTCTTGAATCAGCATTGAGTACAACTCCTGTACAAGTTGTCTTTTGGGGTTTTTGATGTTTTCAGCACCCTTCACTTTCTGTATCGTGCTGGTAAAAGGAAGGTACGTCTTCATTTGAACAGAACAGTTGTACTATGACAGAGGATGTTCACTTTAATTTCCATAATGTGACAGATACTGATATTTTCACATTGGTTGCTGGTGTGCAGGTGAACCACAGGCCTTGTGTATCGCTTCTGAAAGGAATGGATTCTCTGTGCGAAAATACTGGGGCTGTTTTGTAAAGATGAGCTGTGGACACAGACAAACAATTGCAGAAAATATCCCTAATGTTAAATACAGTATAAAGCGTCTGTTTCTCCCCTCCTTATTATTCCTATTGTTTTACTTCCAGCCCTCTTGCTAGTGGCTGCCTTTGTGGCACTTCAGCTGTGATTAGATGGGCGGGCAAGCAGCTTCCTCCAGAGCTGAAGCCAGCTGGGTGAAAAGACTGGCAAGCCCTCAACTCCTCGTCTACCCACTGCCTCCACGGATGAGTTTATTATCCCCACAGCTCCGTGACATGCCCAGTCCGAGGGGGCTCGGAACACCAGTCAGTATTGGGTAGTCAGAGCTCCCTTATTACCACTCTGTCCCTGTGCTTATTTTGATGTAGTTGTAACCTAAAAAAACCTGCCTAATAGCCAAGAGGCTGGGGGGAAGGGAGGAGGAGAGGCAGAGAGAGAGAGAGGGTCATCCACTTCTAATGCTGGAAACCCTGTGATAATCTGTTCCATGCATTCAAATGAAAATATGACTTCTTGGCAGAGAATAGCATTATAATGTAAAATCCCATATGCTGTTATACAGTATGTTGCAATCTGTTTTACTGCTGCCTCTATTCTAACGAGTGAATACTGCCAATAAAGCAATTGAAGATAACACTAATTGCTTATTTCTGTGATCCATAATTTTTATGGCTGCCTTATAGCTCTTTAGTCAAATAGATGGGTTTTGGCCTCTCAGATCTAGAACTCATGTACTGTAGCGAGTGATGCTGAAAATCTGCATGCTGGCCTGAGAGATTTTTCTAAGCTGATGAATAGTGTGTGTGCGAGGGGGAAATAATTGAAAAGTGTTAAAGAAAATAGAAGTCTTAAATCAGTCATAACAGGTCATAACACTGGATTTCATCAATATTTTTTTTAATATAAATTGGGCTCTTTCTTTATCCCTCTTGCTTCTTCAGGATTGTCTTTGCTGTGGTGTAATCAGATGCTGGTTTTCAAAAATAAAACTCAAGCTTCTCAGAGCAGTAGTGGCTGACTAGGTGCTGTTCCAAGCACCTTTGTGTCTCCAAGAGACAGAAATTACACCATTGGCATAAATGAGCCTAGTGAAGCCCTAGTCTTGCAGCTTTCAATCAGGGTTAGTTTCCTGAATGACAAGTTCTTTCTCTTACAGGGTGACTCCCACCATCTCCAAGCAGTTTCTGGGTCATTTGCATCATTTGCCAAGACTGCAAATGAAAGACGCAATAACTGTAAATATTTGAAGGGTAGTGAAGAGAATGGGCCAGACTTGTAGGCAATTTGGAGTTCCTTCATGTTCTTGGGATGTCCTACAAGGCCATCAGAGCCACCTGTCTGAGCATTCCCACATCACGCTGAGGTGGTGCAGCAGCTAGTAAAGCAGTACCTTGCAGACCAAGGGAAATGTCTTGATGGGACCCAAAAGAGGTGTCTCTATTGGGAAACTGAATGCCCTGTTAATGGGAAGGTCAGATGTTTCTCCTGAATAGACACTTACCCACCTGTGCAACACTCTGATGTTTGGGGCACTCTGCTTGTTCAAGGTGTTTGGTGGTTTTGATGGTGAGAAAGACAAGCAGGTAAATACAGTGCAATTTGTTGCATAGTAAATGAAATGCTCGTTTGGTGACCTACTTTGTGTGCACTATTGGAGAGGGGGACTGGATGCTGTTTTGGGGACCAGTTGCTCTGGTACCCATGAGCCATTTTTTTTGCATTTTATTACAGTGTCAGTTATTGCTCAAATGCTTAAAGAACATCACTGTCTGCGTTCCTAAGGGCAGTTAGTGTTTGAGTGGTTCAGCCTGAGAGCAGGGATAGACTCCCAGGCTATTCACAGCTTTGGGAAGGAAGGTGTCTGTGGGTCCTCCTTAGCATCTGCAAGGAAAGGCACTAGTCTTGCCTTGGTGGGAAACCATGGGGCACGTACAGCCAGCCAGCTTTCTGCCTGCTCCATCTGGCTGGCTGCGAAGGGGAGATGGCACCAGGGCACAGAAAACAGGCTGAGGCAGCTCCAGCTCAGCAGTTGCCTTCTCCCTGCCCCTGACCTCTCTGCAGCGGCGCTGATCGGCTCCACGGGATGCTGCAGCTGGGGCTTTCTACCCCACAAGGTCCCCCTGACACCCCACCAGCTGCTGCCACTGGGCCAGCACCCTCCCCACCAGCCCTCGGCATGGCACCGCAGAGCAAGGAGAGCAGCAGTGCCGTGGAGAGAGGGAAAGAGCCGTGGCAGGACCAGGTCCAGCAGGATTTATAGTTCTTGGGGGTGTTGGAGTATTGCCATGGGCTGGCTTCCCCTAAAATCTCCGGGTGTAGTTACTTGATTGTACCCAGGAGGCTTAAATTATGCTCCAGCCCTGCATAGAACGTACAGTGAGGGGTGACTTGCTGTATGTCAGAACTGGGTTGCCTTAAAATAGGGAGCAATAGAGTCACTGAAGCACGGATAAGAAAACAGACTTAATGTTGTTCCTTGCATTCCACGTAAAGCACATTGTGGGGTAATATTTGTGATTTCTCTGAAGCTATTCATTACCAGCGTATCGGCGCTGTGCATTCATTTATGCGTTTATAATGAAAGGGATGTGAGCACAACAAGGCACCATAGAATCCAGCCTTCATGTTCTTCTGCAGGTAAAATCCCCATTGACTTCAGTGGCTGTGAAACTAATATATAAGTGTGCTTACTTTTCATAAAGGATCTTGATTATTTATGTGCAGCCTCCTGTTTCAGTTCATAGCTAGACATAAAATTCCTGACATTTTTCTAAAGCATTTTTCTCCTTTGTTGTTAGCTATCTTGATTCTGCATTACCTCAGTGTTTGCTGTTGACTATGTAATTCAGTTTTTATTGTATTGAAAACAATGATCAATCAATAGTTTGGGGGTTTTTTTTGTGGTTTATGATGCTATTTGGACATAGTGCTGTATTTGAGACATTGTCAATTACATTATGAGTTTGTTGAGAGGAAAGAGAAATAATACATTGCTTCATAGATTAAAAAAAAATAAATAAATAGACAAACTATTATTTCCATCCTCTGTAGAGTTATTTTTACAATATCTAGCAATATTATTTCAGTTCAATGGTGGCAAGCTTCCTCTTTTGTTAAACTCTGATGTAACTTTTCCAAAACTTTCTGGTTATTTGAAGTTTGTAATTTTAACTCTCCCTTCTGCTGCTGCTTTTAGCTTATTTTCCAGATTTGGGAACAAAAAAGGGCTTTATTTCACCTCTGTAAAATTAGATCTCCACTAAATGATATGCCACTGTTACTGTTCATCACGTTACACAATTTTTTTTTAAAGTAAGAATGTGATCTAATGTCCTATTATTTTATTACTACATAAAAGGAAATGTTTAGAGCCAGAGCTGCAGAAAAAGGCTAAGTACACAGATGGCTCAAAAGTTAAAACCGAGTAACTGATTAAAGGGAGAGAGCAAGAGCAGGGGAAGGAAAAAAAAAACCCAAAATGATTGCATTGCAGTTGCTGTTCCTGTATATCTTTTTTTTTAATGCATGCATCTCCATTTGAAATTCAAATAGGGGATATATGTATATAAAAAAAATAACTACACATTATCGCATGTGCATACACACACATACACAGACACACAGATTTTTAACAAACAAGTAGGGCAGGACATCCAAACACAAAGGTGCAGGCTCAGCCCTCTGTTCTAAATTTCTTTAGGCTACATCACCCTGTTTTACCTTATGTTATAGAGAGGGGCTGTTACAGGAAGAGGTAACACGGAGCTTAACCCTTTTTAAGTTACCATCATGTAATGTGGGTTTTTTTTCTTGTAGTTCCAGAAATACTTGGGGGAGTTGAAGATCTAAACCTTTCTAATCTATTGATGGGAAATGAAAAGTAACCCAGAAATGTAATTTAAGGATGACCTCTCCAGTGGGTGAATATGAAAAACAGGTTTGTTTTCTTTTCTAAAGAAATGCTGGCGTGCTTGACTTTAGTGAATCAAGAGAATTGTTTGGCAAATAACAGTGATGGCTTGTGTCCTTGTCAGAACACCTGCTGTATTCTCCCAGCAAACACTGGGGCCATGGTGTTTCTCCTCTAATGACACCTCATCAATCCGCTCCTATCAACGTCCCAGCCATGGAGGTGACTTGGAGTGCTCAGAAGCTATAGAAAATGTCAACGTTTTGGGAGAAAAGGTCAGTCACAGCTTCTCCCCCCCCCT
>VXBZ01001230.1:93930-116430 GCA_013399135.1 Heliornis fulica | reverse complement strand
CTTTGGGAATGCTGAAGCACCTTCCCTATTGTTAATGCCTGTCACACATTAATTGATGCAGAAGAGACTTGTCTCCTTAGCCCCGTTAGGCTGCGAGTTTACAGCTCTGTGTGAAGTAGCACAGGCAAGGTACATGATGAGATGCAAACAGGGGAGAAAGTGCTTTTACTGACATTCGCAGAAGCAAGCTAAACACCTGTGAGAAGCCGGTGCTTCAGGGACACCCACGTTTGCAAATTGCTCATGGGTATCTTGGAGATAGCACTTCTCTACTTGTGGAGTGATTAGTTACCTCTTCAGCACTGGCAAAGCTTGTGGATGATGAGCTCTGCCTTCACCTGCAGGTGTTGCCATGGCAAGGGACTCTAGAAGTACATTCAGGCAACAAAAACAAAAAAAAAAAAAAGGGATAAAGCAAAAATGAGAAATGGGGAAGAAATGGGAGCAGAAGACAATATCACGCTGAAGTGGTGCCTTCCCAGTGAGAGCTGACATTGTTTGCGGCTGCCTCCCCATCTCACGTAGCATCCTCAGGTACTGGCAGGTACCTTGTGGCCATGGCACGGTGATGTCTCCTACCAGTCTGCCAGCCTGCACTTGTGCTTGCTGTGGTGCAGATGTGGTCTGGCTCGAGGAAATTGGGCCATCCCTGTGGTAGCTTTCTGGATCAGCTCACACTCTAACCTCAGTTCAGCGTATGATTCAGTCACTGAGGAGTCTGATTCATTGTTATAGTGCTTTAAAGGGTCAGGGTCTAACTATGCTGATCTTGTCCTGGTCCTGATTTCCAACTGTTCAAAATGGGAGCAGCATTTTTCTCCCCCTTGATCCGTATCTTCCCTTCCATCCCGTTTGAGTAAATCCTTTGAGTGTGTAAATCCTTTGAGTGTGTGTTTCCCTCAACGTGTGACTAACTCGAGCGTGTGTCTGAGCTAGTTCCTAAAGAAAAGCTGTATCTGGATGTGTTGGCATCAAGTTTTTAAAGCACTTACTCTGGGTTCATTCTTTTGCTTGTCAAAATGAGTCCCCATAGCTGCTGTGATATTTTCTTTTCTACTCATCCCTCATGCTTGCTTTTCTCCAGCAAAGCAGATAATCTTAAAAGGAAATATGTTTCTCTATTGCATCCTAACTACACACGCTGGGCAAGACCCCATTTTCCTTCACACTTCAGCTTTCTCGAGAAGGAGATGTGTGGAAGGAAAGAGTGTGGCCAGCCCCAGCATCCAGGCAGTTTTGGGAACAGGACTGTAGGACCTCTCCTTACAGACTAGGTATTGTCTCTGCTCATGAAGGCCACTCCTGTGAGCTACAGTTGGCCTCTCCATGTTTTTCACCAACCCTAGAAATGTTTCACTTCTACATTTTGCAGCAGAATGCTTTCATTTTGTAACAAATCTAATCTCCTCCTTAGAGTGTGAGATCAGTTTTATTTTACTGTTGTCCTGAATTCAGCTGTGATAGAGTTAACTTTCTTCCTGGCAGCTGATCCAGTGCTCTGTTTTGGTTTTGATAGGAGAATAGTGTTGATAACACACCAGTGTTTTAGTGTAAGCGCTACTTAGCAACAACTAAGACAAGGACTTCTCAGATTCTTGTGCCCTGCCACTGAGAAGGCTGGAGGTTCCCAGGAGACCAGGAGGGGGTACAGCCAGAAGAGCTGACCCAAAAGGGATATTACACACCGTGTGATGTCATGCTCAGCGTGTAACTAGGAAGTTGGCTGGATGGGGGATCGCTGCTCTGGGACAGGCTGGGTATCAGTCAGTGGGTGGTGAGCAATTACAATGTGAATCACCTGCTTTGGGTATTCTGTTATTACTGTTTCTTCCTTTACTGTACTATAAAACCGTGTTTACCTCAAGCTGGGAGTTCCACTGGGTTTTTTCCTTGATTCTCTCCTGCATCCCACTGGGGGAGGGTGTTTAGTGAGCGGCTGTGAGGTGTTCAGCTGCCTGGCAGGTTAAACCACAACAGCTGAAATGACTATTCTTGGGTTGATCCAAGCCACCAGTGTTGTTCTGAGGTTTATTTAAATTTGGTTGTCAGCTTGAAAAAAATTAACTATTTGTGTAGTTGGTTACACCAGACAGATTCACAGCTCTGGGGGTAGATCTGACATCAGGTCCTCTGCCAAGAAACAGGATTGACTGACGAGACTGGACAGCCTCCCTGCATTTAGTTTGCTATGGGCAAAATGATGTATCCAAACATTATTACCCTTACAAAGCTCTGTCTTTGCTGGGTATGAGTAAGGAAGTGTACATGTAAGGTAACAGTTTGCTGCTTTGTTTACAACCAGTTTATAATTTACTTTTATAAGTACTTCTATAACTTCTTACAGCTGCTTCATTCTGCTTGGGTTTTATGGGTCAAGAAATGTACCAAATTCCAGAACAATAGTTTCTTTTGTGCCTGGGGCCTCAGAGAGGTCTCTGAGCCATTGCCCCTAAATAACATGTTGCTGGAGGATTAGATATCGTGTGCAACATAGAAATGAGAGCAATCATGGCCTATTTAGGAGATATTAGCCCATCAGGAATCCCATTTCAAACAAATACAATTTGTAAAGCGTTACTACATTGCTGCTAGACAGTCATCTGGCAACTCAGAAATCTGAAAAATGCTGTTTGAAAGCCCATTTTGGTCAATGAAAAGATACCATCACTGTCACTGGTGTGTTAGACCAAACTCTATGGAAAGGAGTCCATTATCCAGGGGTGACCTTTTTCATTGAGCTGAAATAAAACTGCACCAATCTTAGATCCAAAACCAGAGGAATGTGATGTGATTCCACCCTGTGTGTGTGTGGTGGTGTATTTATATCACTGCATTTCATACCTAAAGAGACGTTTTCACTGTAGTTCAGCTGCTTGCAGTAGAGTTTGTATTTAATCCTTGACCTTCTGTGGTACCATTCAGTCTGACTAAAAATATATTAGGCTGTTTTCTTGCCTTTCTCAATGCCCAAATGGGCACTAGGGATTATGCCGAAAGTTTCTGCCCTCCTGCTGTGGACTATTATGGTGTGCCCGTCTTTGTGCTGGTATCTGTTATATATAGTATTTTCATCTTCATCGCCTCGATACGCACGTGTGTGTGTGTGTATATATATCTATATCTCTATATATATTCTTAGAGGTGCTTCAGCTTTTTTTCTTTTTGTCCAGTCATCTGGAATTACTCTCTTAAGCTTTCTGTAGAAAAGGTTGAGTCACTCTGTGCTTCTCAAATATTGTTATAGAAATAGATAGTACTTGGCCAGGTTTCTGCTCCTCTACTTTTAGCTTTGTTTCTGCTATTTGCCAAGTGCTCTTAAATGTGTGTCCACTAACAGAAGGTCCGTCCTAGTTTAGAATTCTTTCGATTAGTGTCCTGCAATCTCACAGTAATTTGTGAATCCTGGTAGATGCTGAACTCAATTATTTTTTTCCTTAAGTTTACTCCATGGATTTTACTGTCTGTTGACGAGTGCTGACCCAGAGCTAAAGCTGCAAAATGGTTTGCAAGTATAACAGTTATATGTATTTCATTTTCATTCTTAACACTGATGCTATGTGAGCCCTGGCAGTGATGGTTTCAGCTACTTGAGGGCTCCACAAACATGTAATAGTGGATGCTGGCATAGAAGGATAATTCTCAGCTTGCTTGTGCACTTTTGGGTTAAACAATGATACCTACATATGTAGCAACGTTATCCTTCCCATGGGCTTCTTTTATACTGGCACTGTAGAGGGAGGAGATATTTCCAAAGGTCATCATGCAAGCTAATAAACTATTTTAAATGAGGTGATGTTGAATTCCTCTCTGTTAAAATTCACTTTTATCCTTTTTTTTTTGTCTTGAACCAAGTTACTGTACAATATTCCTATTCAAAGATGCCCCAAACAGATAGCTTCTGTCTTCTTTACATCTTTGTTTTTCTTTATATGTGCCTGTATATATTTGTACTATTTATGCCCAAAATAGAAGATCTATTCAAGATGGAAGCTTATTTTACCTGCCTGACACCTTGCCCTTCATACTGGTTATCTATATATCATTCCACACTTGCCTCTTCATGTTTTGCACACAAATGTGGTCTCTGCCATTTGCTTACCCTTGTATTCTCTCTGCATGCTTTGGTATGCCCTTTAATTAGATGCACTTCTGTTCTTTCATTGCTTGTTAACCCTTTCTTTTGAGAAGCAGTTTGCCTTAGCCCTGCAAATACCCTCTGTTTGTTTTTTTTTTTCCAAAGTCAAGTCCATTTCCCTCAGTAACCTTGATTTCACCAGCTATCTGTTATACCACAAATAATTCAGCCTCTAATTAGTCCATCTGTTAACTATTCAAGTACACATGACTTATCTTTATTATGTAACATAATGGTCAGTCTTCTTACCTGTGAGTGATATTTTGGTATAAAAAATATTTTTCTACCTATGACTTTCCCAGTATGCCAGTGTGCCCCCTATGGAATATATTGTGGATTACATGGGTTGATAGTCTGTGCCAAGCAAAATTAAGAATTTCCCCCTCTCTGATTATTTTTTTCTGCAATCATTGATTCTACAGACTTGCAGGGGCTTTGTAGTTACTCCCTCCTTTTCTTTGCCAGATTTTTCATATAGAAGTTGGTGTTAACAGATTTTTGTGGGGAAAAAAAATATTTACCTCAGATTTAAACAAAAGGGAAATAATTTTGACCTTAATTTCCTAATGGCAGTTGTATGGGACAAAGTTAGATTTCTGTCACATGATAAGAGTCAGTTTTAATCAATCATGTGAAATATCTAACCTATATTTTCAGGTATGGCACAGAGTTGAAAACTTTACTTACAACTGTCACAACCTAGAGGACTACCCTTTATTGGCCATCAACAGTGCTGTGACAAATGTTCAGGTTTCTAAACTATCTTTCATAATTTTTGTTTTGTTTTATTTTTCTACAATAATTGCCACTGTTTGGGAAAAGGATGCATGTTGTGGAAGGCTGCCTTTGGGATATTCCCACCTTGGAACACAAGAGTGAGTACAGATAACTGCAAACCATAGCAGCATTGCTAGGCTGCAGCTATTGCACATGAAGGGTTTATAAGAATTCAGTTTATTTTGACCCAGCACTGTCATATGCTTGGCAGTTCTTTAGTCTCACTCTCTCCCCACAACATGGGGAAGATGCCCCTAGAGCCACAAGAGGGTTTACCTTTTGCATTTCATTAAACTGTAGTCCTGAAAAGGTTTCTTGTACAGTTTTTTCTTTTTCATGGGCTCAGAATTGGGCTGAAACCATGTGTTAGTGAAGGTCTTGTGTTTTCTCAACTCCTGGAGACGTTTCAAGCAATAGGTTTCTTGGAGAATGGACAGGAATCTTTTGAATTTTACTTAAAGAAAGCCTGCATTGCCAATGTCATTCCTTACAGGTCCCTCGCCTACCTTGAAAACTGTGAGCTCATAATCTCCACGCAGAACTTCACATAGCTGTTTTTAACACTGTCCTCTGAGTTCCAGGTAGTCTTCTCCCAAAGTATCCAATAACTATGGCAACATGTTGTTCAAAGTTATCTCTTAATCTCCTTTATTTCTTCCACAATTTAGCGAATCCCAAAAGTTCTTTGATGGGACAGAGAAGAACGAATGCCAAAGTTGAATGAGTTACAGCCGCTACCACCTAATTAAAATGATTTTGTGCCAGTTGCTTTTGTTGGGTAGGATCCACACATAATATAATTTTAATCCTGTTTATATACGCTCCTGGGACAGATTTGAGATCAGCATTGCCATTTAAGTGAGGTTAATCAAGCATACTGTATGCAGCTTTTGTTTCTCCATTGTGTGTGAAAGGTGAATACAGCTGATGGGATCCTGACTGGCCATTTGCTGTGAAAACCACTACTTTCTTGTTAACAGAGTGTCTGATCATTAACCCAACCCCAGCCCCGGTGACTCTTTCTCCCAGGTCCTTGGAACTGTACAGCTGTTGTTATTCACAGAGGAGCTTATAGTTATGAACTGGGTCGTCCTGGCAGCCGATACGTGACTGTACAGAGGGTAGAAAACAAGTGAAAAATAATTACATCTTCCCTAAAAACAAACACTATTTTTTGTATTCTTGGTGTGTTTTATGTATATATAAAGGACATTATGGCAAAATGAAAAAGACCCTCATAAAAATCCTTCTTGAAAAGTATTGTTGCTGACAGCCGTGACCTCTGTGAGTCTGCATGTTTACCCATAATTCATAATTAACAAAGACATTAGAACTGCCACTAGAGGATTCTGGGCTTTATTTCTTTCTAACTGGGCAGTACTAATGCTGGAAGTGCTCCCAATTCAGTGATTTAACATTTCAGGAAATCTTGGAGAGGCAGCAGAAGCCTCCTTATATAGTTCATACTCTGGGACTGTGGTTATACAGATATGGCTGAGATAATTATTCAGCTCTTGTTATTGCTGTAGTTCTGCACCTGATCCCTGAGCCATTAGAGCACTCTGCAGGTTATTACAACTATCAAACATCAAGGTCTCTTTTCTAGTCTCTCGACTATGTGGTTATCATTTTACTTCTTTTAAATCCTCCATCTGCGGAGAAAGCTTCTGTGCTCTAACTTGGAGACCAGCTAAGGCTTTTTTCTTTTTTTCTTTTTTTTATGACTTCCCAAATGAGTCCCTTTTCTTACCAACACATTAACATAAAAATATAAACGTAGAGTTTCTCTACTTGTGTTGTTTAATTTCTTCCCTTTTGTTGATTTCTTCTTTGCGACACTCTGCACCTACGCTTCAGTCTCTGTGCAGAGTGAGCTCAGAGAGAGGTGAGGGTCTTCAGAAACACAAAACCCCACAGAATCTCTCCAGGATGATAGGTACTGGTTTTGATAGTAAGTTTAAGGTGCTGTCAATATTTAGCCAGTACACTGCTTTGGTTTATGCACGTTTATATCTCACTGCTGCTTTTCAAGCTAGACAAAAATGGAATGTTACCCTTAAATGAGGCTTTGACTCTTGCTGTACTTAAAGATTCATTACTTTCTGTGCTGTAGGTGGGTAGTCCTCTGTATTTAAGTTGAGGAAGCTTGTTAGAAAAAATAATCTGTGCTGTATGTGACAATATCAGTCTCATCATCTAGATTTCACCAATTTCCTAAAAAAAATTAAAAAAAAATTTTAGATCAAAATCATGTAGATCTGAATATCCCACTCCTCCTTTTAGGTATTCAGGGTGCAGGCACTCATTCAGATAATAATATTTAAGGTAATTTCATGAAATAAAAGCCTAGAGCAGGCCTCCATGGGCTTCATCATAAGGGAAAACAAGGAGCTAATGCTGCTTTACACACTGAGTGCTCAGCTTTTGGAAACCTGTGTTTTGCATTATATCAACGAAACACCTGCAAAAGGCATTCCATCAGCACCAGCCAAACTGATGAGGGATCTAATCCACCCTGAGTCAGGGGCAGTCACAAACACTATGGCCAAGAGGAAGAAACATATGGTTGCCTTAATGCAGTACTGCCATCCCACAACATGTTCCCCTAAATAGGCATTAGCTTGATTGGTAGATCAAAAGGATGTGGCACACAGGAGGAAATAAAAACATCGTGTGTGTGAGGTTTTGTATTTTTTCAAACACAATGTGGAATTTATGGAATACATAATTTATGCTAGACAAAGGAATAAATGTATAATGCATGCTATACTGTTCTTAAAATCATAGATATTAGCGAGTGTGTCAGGAAAGCTGTGGGTTTATGTAATGAAAGCAAAGGGTAATTATGCTTTGACTTGTGCTTTACTTGTTCCCCACTTATTCTTCTGTGTTTTTACTGTCTCCTCTGCATGGCCTTGCATGACAATAGCATTTTTACACTAATTCTTTGTTAAGGTCTGTCAGCAGCAAAATTTAATTTTTTTGGCTTAAAAACTCCCACAATTTCATGATTCTTTTATATCTGTAAGTGTGACATTAAAATAAACAGAAATTACCCATCAGTTCTTGGGAGGGACTCGAATAATCTCTCGTATTCGAACACGTCTCTGAAGCATAGAGAAGTAGGTAAAGCAAGGATGTATCTGACTAGTGGATTTAATTAAAATGGTAACAAAAATTAATATTCTTTCTATGCTTTCAGGAACTTGAAGAAAAATCAACTTTTAATTATTTTTTTAATTAAATGCATTGATTAAGCTTTAAAATTACCACATATGTTTAATTCTGAGAGCACATTATTTGTGCACACAACTCCAACAGGCTACATTCCAGGCCATGAACAGCCTTTCAACTTGGTCAGGTAAAATACAATAGTTTTACTATTAGAATTAGTAATATTTTTACTTAGAATGTAAACATTCTTCTATTTCAGGTGGTTAACACATGTTCTTGTGAGGATCCCAGGACATACAAGTGCTTGTACAAAATACCTTTTTACATGCATGTGAAAACACTTTTATTTTTAAACGTTGTAAATATACAACACTGTTGACAAAACTCCCCACTAATATTATTGATGAAAGCACAGAGCTAAGGAAACAAAGATAATTCAGTTAGCTGAGTATTACTGGCTTTCTCCAAGATAGATTAATTAGGCAGTGGTATCAAACAATTTAGAGCAGAAAGGAAAGTCACTGGGAACAGCACTGAGACACTGAGAGGTGACACCCTTAATATAAAGTCCTGTTGTTCTACATGGCTTTCTCTTGTTCAAAACCAATGTGTGCTTGCCACTTTAAAGCCATCTTATAATGTCATGCTTAACATGCAAAAACTTGTACTTGCATCTTGTTGGATTTAGGACAGATATAAGAATTGACTTTGGCCTTTAGGATGAAAAAATCCATGCCTAGTTTTTATTAACCCACATCTTTAAATAATAATAACTAGATGTATGATATTTTTGAGCTTATAACTTGCTTTGGGATATGAAATCACATCAATCAGAAAATGGGTCATGAACTAATTTTCAGGTATTTAATAATATGCTTTAAGTAGAGCCTTGTTATGATGGCTCTTATAAGAGGTGAATAATGGGAAATTAATAGGAATGCTTAATTATGCATTTTGACTTATTTTAGGACAACCTCAGGAAAATGTACTGGGATGTCAGAGCTATGCTTGTGTTGGTCTGACATAAGGCTTCATGCTTCCCTATGCCATCATCACTCCAGCGTGTTTGGAGGCACTCCCATGGCACTCTGGTACCATGGGTGAAACAAAGGTGATTTTACTTTAATGTTTTTCTTTCTTTTAAAGACAGAAATTCATTTTGAGTTTATTCTGTGCCAGAAAGCAGCCATGGTGGGCTGCTCCAGGCAAGCCAGAAGCTGAGGGTGACAGCAGGGCAGGTAAAGAGCATAGTCCTGCAGCACCAGAGGAAGCCAAGGCAGGAATCATAGAATCATAGACTGATTAGGGTTAGAAGCGACTCCCAGAGGTCATCTAGTCCAATCCCCTGCAAGAAGCAGGGACACCCCCAACTAGATCAGGTTGCTCAGGGCCTCATCCAACCTGGCCTTGAACATCTCCAGGGATGGGGCATCCACCACCTCTCTGGGCAACCTGTTCCAGTGCTCCACCACTCTTACAGTAAAGAACTTTTTTCTAATAGCCAATCTAAATCTCCCTCCCTCTAGTTTAAAACCATCACCCCTTGTCCTGTCACAACAGGCCCTACTAAACAGCCTCTCCCCATCTGTAGGCCACCTTGAGGTACTGGAAGACCGCTATAAGGTCCCCCAAATAAGCAGGGTTGATAAGCAGGGTTACATCACGAGCCAAATCCACAGTGGGAAGACCGATCTGGGGTCATGACAGAAGAAAGTTAGTTCAGGATTACAGAGGCACATGGCTAGGCACAGACATGCCTGAGGTGAGGCCTGAGGAACCTCATACCTCCTGACCACAAGTTCAGTTCCCATAAATATAGCAAAGAGGAGGCAGCCCTGGTAAGGCTTGTTACGGCTTTTCCTCACACAGCTCTTTTCACAGCAGTTTGATCCAGGGTTACATGGCTGCAGCGTATCAGAGATGGCCTTGAACACAGGCAGCCAAATCTGGGATTTGGGAGTTGCATGTGCATCAAAGTATGGCATTACATAATTGGTCTTTTGGATACAAAAGTCAGTTAAAGAGTATATTCTTGATCTCCTGGTTTATAGTGTCTGAGCATAACAATGAGCTGTTGAACTTCAAGTTAATAATAAATTGCATTCCTTAAGTTTCAGAATGGTTTTGTGGACTTACCCAGAGTGGCTTCTCCAGAGCTGGTGGAAAATGATCAACTACATACTTATGAATCCTTTGGAAGTGTAATGCACTGCCTGGTGGGTTGTCCAGTGTTCATTACTACTTACATAGATACCATAGGCTGAAGAAAAATATGCTTGTACTTTTTGTATGTGTTTTATAAGACTATATTCTGTGCTATTCAGAACTTGTCTCAGCTTTCCTGTGCTGTACAGATGTTTTGGATTCACAGATTAAGCCCGTTGCTTATCACTTGAAAAAAGATCATTTTAAAAATCTAGCAATAGATGGCGTGGAAACTGACTGCTTGGAAACTCTTAGGGAGACCTGTTTGGTGAGTATTTTAAGCGTGGACAAGTGTGTGAACGTTTGAAAAATCAGACTGCAAGGAAAATGCTTCAGGGTATCGAGCAAAAGTGAAGAGAATGTGTAACAAAACAACCCTTATGTGTGTATATCCTTCTGTTTATGTTGACTAGAGTCCTGCTGTTTGACCCAGACTTTGTTTGGGATTGCACTTAGCAACGTTCTGCGCCGTGTGCAGTGAGGGATTTGTCCAGATTGAGAAGGATGCAGTGGTGAAGGATTGGTCTGGGAGCTGGGAAGGAAGTTGGGAGCCAATGGGTGTTCCCTGGCAGTTTGAAAATGTAAACTGTGTCTACCCACTCTGCCAAAATAATGTTACCTTGGGATTGAGCACCCTGCTGTGGTGTGTTTCTCCTTGGTGACAAGAGGGAGTACCAACTTCTTTGATAAAAGGGTGAGTGGAACATTCAACAAATTATCAACACACAAATACAATACTTGGGGGAGAAAAAGGTATAATTTGTAGGTAATGCAAACCCACTGCTACCATTGTCCTACATCTGAGGGGTTCTTTTACCTGGTGTGCCAACACACACACACAGTGGAGGCATTTTATTGCAGATTTGTGCAGATCTGGGTGTCTGTCCCAAGGCAGCACCCAAAACCTCCAAACCAGTGGCTGTTTAATATGCTTAATATTAACATATTGATGTTTCTGCTACATATGGATTATTCACCACGATATGATTGGTCAAAATACTTCTGCCTCCTATGTAAATTAGTGCATATGCCTAATAGTTCTTTCTTTTGAGTCAGTGGCATAATTAGGGTGGGTGGTCCATCAGGCAGTGGATGCAGTCTCAATGTTGGAATTACCTTTCCTGTAATTTCCTCCTGCTTTGGCAATCTTTAGAGATTCTCCAAGGTTTGTTGGTCAGAATAAAAATATATTGCTTATGCTTGTACTTTTTGACAATCACATACAGTGTTTGGAGCAAAATTAACTAACATAGAAGAAGGACTACACAATATACATCTTCAGCAGCCGTAGTCTGGGTTTAAATTACACACAGCGTTTGATTTTGCTGTAACAGCACTACGGGGAAGAGAAATACCAGCTGAAATACACTGGCATGTACACCACAAAACCAAAATGAAAACCTTGGCCACATCCTTAGCTTGCTCCACTGCAACTGTCACTGCAGCAAACGTTTTCTGTAAACTTGCCCTTTGCTTGGAGACTTCTTCTGTAATTAGGTAACAGAAGATGGAACTTCAGTTCCTGTTGTTATCTGTCGTGGTTATACCTTAATCTCCATTCCTTTTCTTACCTTTCTGATGGTTTAAGAGCAGCAATTTTTTTGGTCCCACAGAAAAATAAATTTTAAGTATCTTACAATGAGGCCAGATTTTACTTTGCATCCTTACATAGTAGTCATTTGGTAATGTCAGAAGCCTCTTCTCTGTTCTCTGGTTTAATGCATCCATGTCACTAGTGGTTAGGTGTGAAATGATATATCCTTTTCCATTTCAAAAACATTGATCTAAATCTCCTTCACTGAGAGGGATTTCTTTTTTGGGGTTTTTTTTTTGGGAGGGAGGGGTGGTTTCCTCTTTTTAATTTTTTCCTTCCCTTATATAAATCGTAGTGAAACAATGCAACGTTCCAGGTCAGTCCTGTAGGACCACTGGGGTCTCAGTGTAACTGCTGTTGCAGAGCATGGAAACTTGCTGGCACCGTGCTGCAAAGTGACTCTGCAGGGGCTGGATGACTTCCAGCCAGCAATGAACCACAGCCAAGAAATGCCAATATGGATAATGCAAACAAGAGAGATTTGGGGCACATTTCGATTTAACCATCTGATTTAATTGACAGAATAAATGCACCTGTCATCGGGTAATATTCTTGTGATTAGTTTTGGCTGTGCTGATGAAACGATGTTAAAAGAATGTCAGAACAACCTGTCCTGGGACTCCTACAGGCAGTTTCAAGCTAAGGAAGGTCAGTTTTTGACTAGATAAAAGATTCAGAATTACCTCTCCTTTCATTCCTCCTTTGTCTATGTCTTTTACTGAGACCCAGAACAATCTCTTGCATATTTTTCCTCTGCAGCCATTCTTTTGGGTCCCTGGGTCTAAGCAAACAACTTAAGTGAAATGATAGGCTGTTCTTCTAGAGGCTTTGTTGATGCCATTCCATATTTGGAAGGAGATGTGTTTGCAAGGTCACCATTTGCACATTTGTCATTCAGAATCGGTGGCCCTTGTGGAAATGGCAGCTCATTTAAGTGCCAAGTGAGGTGTGTTCCAGAGCCAGAGATGGCTAGTAGGAACAAGAGACTGGCTTTGCAGCCAGTGGGCCATACCCACCTCAATTTAATCTGCTGTACCAGGAGCCCAAAGTTGGTTCTGAGTAAGGGGGTGCCAAGACCTCCTTTTGGTTAGGCCATTTATTGAGCCACTTAAGGGGATGTAAAGGTAAGACACGAGTGAGTCAAAGTACTGTTTATTGTTGCTGCATGTGATGAGGTGTCTGTACTTGCAAACAGAGGATAAGGCTCATTCTGCTGGACCATGATGAGGAAAAACTCTTGGTCTGAAACAATAAATTGGCAATCTGGAAAAAGGTATGGAGAAAAGACAGTTGAGGATCCCCTTTTTATGGGGGGAACTGTCCTATGAGAGGGGAAGGGGTTCCAGGGAGGAATTACGCCTCCTCCATGAATAGGTAATAGGAATTACACCTTCACCATAGTACCTGCTGCACTGACTCACATTGCCATGTTGCATGAAGTGGTTGTGGCCACATGGCTAAACATCCCTCTACAGATGGAGCTACATCTGTCCCTGTTTCAAAGGGGGAAATTGAGGACAAGGCAATCTAATGTCTTGCCAGAGGTCACAGCTAAGGTCTGTGGCAGCACAGGGAGTGAATCCTAATTCCTTCAGGCTCAGGGCCTTATCCAGAAGACAACACTCCTGTTAATAAAAAAGAAATAATAGCAATATTTTTTTTTCAGCACCACACTTCTAGTGGTGTTTAATCTTCATTTTGGCATAGTTAAAAGCTTCACTTTGATATTTATTGGTTTTAAGCAGGGATGTTAATATACTGAGAAAGGAACCAGTGTGACAACTATTCCTGTTGAAAACCTGACTGTGCAGTTCACACAGCCTCTCCAGGGGTAGTTTATATGGGCCACCCAAAACTGCTCCACTTGGACACCTGCTTTTGGGGAAAGGTTAGTTCAAACTCCTGCATCTGCTGCACACTAAGATGCCTGAGGTAGCAGTGCCAGACAGGGATAATAGATAAATAGATTCAACACTTGGATATGTTTATGTGCTGAAATGTAATTGGCAGGGAGGGAGAAAAAAAATTGTTTCTGATTGACAGAGTACAAGGGGGATAATGTAAGCTTTCTCATGAACTGCATTGCAGACCCAAAGTGGAACAAAAATGTAAAATGTATTTGAGTAATACTATTTTTTTTTATTTTTACACCAAGTCCACATGACTGGGATTGGAGAGAAAGTGGTGGAACTCGTCAACATAGACATATACTTCAAAGGTTTTGATGCCATCAAATTCTATTTAGGTTCCATGTGTATTTTCAGGCTGCACTGTTTTATTGCACAGGTATGAATTTCATCTGGAGAGGAGAACTGCTGTTCAAGTGCTCTTGAAGCTGGTTTTGTTGATTTTCTAAGCATAAACGTATGTTGGCTTCCAGGTAACACTAAAGTACTGCTTAAGTTAGAGTTAACAATAAATTCAGGCTTTCACAGTTTCATTCTCACCTTAAATAAGGTTTTGATATCAACCTATTTACACAGTAGGTGATGAAACAGGTCAGTTTATGACCAAACCAGAGGGTGCTGTCTGCTGGTGCCAGTGGGACCAGTGTGTGGGCTTGGAGGTACTGTGTGGTATGGGGTGCTGGGTCAGGAATCTCACAAAAACTGCTCTTCCTGATGAGTGCATTGTTAAATGCAATTCCTAAACTCTGTTTAAAGGGCTCCAATAAGGGAGATGCACAGTGTTCCATAGTAAATTTCTAAAACCACCACACTGATAAAAATACACATTAACATTTGTTTTATCTTTGACAAGGCTAAGTCCAAACAGGCATGGAGCAGCTCCTGAGCACTCACATCTTATTTGACACCAGGTCTGGACCTCAGGGAAAGTCCTAGCTTAGATGACACGTGAACGTTTGTGCTCTCCTGCTGTTTTGTTCCCGTTGGTGCCAACGTGAAAACCTTTTATTACGTATCGCCATTTTTTCAGGAGTTGTTATTTTTGGTCAATCTTAGTGGTCCATCAAATATACACAAAGTTCTCCTTTTAGTAATTTGGAAGTTTGTTTTATCTCACCATTCTTCGTGACGCTGCTCCCCGTCGTATGCCCACTTACAGAAGATTGAAAATGTTCAACTTGAGAGATATTTTCTTCTAATTTACATGAGGAGAATTTTTATCAGGTATAAGCATATTGATTTCAGGGAGATTATGTAAGGCAGGGACTCTAAGACTTCAAAACAGTTCAGAAAAATGGGTCTATGCATATTTTAGATTTAAGTTTGTCAGATTAAACACATTAAAATTCTATGAGAGAAGAAACACTAAAATATCCTTGTAAAATGAATTCAGCAGATTGTGCCATGGACAAGACTCACAGGAAGAGAGGGGAGAAACAAAAAACATGTTTGACTCTTCCATGTGGTTGGAAGTGTGGCCACTTAATTCTTCATCTTGAACTTCAAAAAGTAAAATTCCAGGTTGCGATGAAAAATGAGGAGATTGAGGAATATACAATATCATCTAGAAATATGTTGTGGATTATAAATATGGGATTTTTTTTTCAGTAGTCTTCGAGGGACTTGGCATTAATGAATATCTTTCTTTGGTTTTGAAAGTAAAACCATCATATAAAATGCAAATTAGTTTTTCAGTTTGTCTAGTTTTTTACATCCTGCAAATAATAAGCTGAAGCTCTTGTGTAAAAGTTCTGTTCCTGCTACCTCCCTGGCTTTAAGTTTCAGGTAACTCTTGAGTAGGTATGCCCTAGGTAACAGTGGCTTTTCTACAGACTTTACACATTCTTGTAGCAAGTGTTACAAGCATCATCAGAGCGAAACGTTTCTGGGTGATGGATGTGGGGCAGCATCGCTTCCCTAGGCTGGGAAGATTCCCTCACTTGTTTTTGCTCCAAAGTGTGGTGCAGCTCATGAGCCAGTGGAAAAGAGGAAATTGGCTCCAAGGGTGGGCAGATGTGGTGTTCAGTTGGTCTGTGATGGTGAAGTTGGTTGTATTTCTGCTGGTTGACAGGTAGAAGAGCATCACCCTTCCGTGGCTGGTGGCAGGGGAGGCCCCTGAGGCAACCCGGAAAGTTGGAGGGACCTTTTGCTCCCAGGAAGGAAAAAAAAAACATTTGGAGAAAGAAAAGAGGAATTGAAGCAATGCTTATTTTATTCAGTTTGGTTTCTAAGTAGAGTATTGGAAAAACAAAGTGACTTTTGATCCTAAGAACCAAGGTATAGCATAATGTAAATGGGTTCAAATTCTATTAAGCTAATGAGCAATTTGCCTCCTGTCCTGGGGGTGGCTTTGGCACTAAGTCTTTATATTAATTCCCAGTTTCCATACAGCTATCCCACTGCATCATTAAATCTCACAGGAAATGCAAATACAAGTTGCCTGTCATTTATCAATGAAAATATTGTTTAACATTTGCAGTGTATACACAACCCATTATAAAACTCAGTGGTGCATGCTCAGAAGCAAAATGTATTACTGTAGATATCAGTAGATAACTATTTATAATTAATCCTGTAGGAATAGCAGTTCTAACACTTCTAAACATCTGAACTAAATGGAGGGTGAAAATGCCTTAAGTTATTTCCATGGCTGCTTAGGCTACCAGTTTGGTCATTTCAGGGTCAGCCTTCATTCAGACAGCAGAAGTGAGCCAGAATTCATTGCCCAGCAAACAGTACTCAGAGAGGGGTGAGTCTTATTCCCTGATCTAGTTTTTGGTGTGCTGAATAAAACCTGTTTTGTTTAGGTTTGAGTGACTGTTGCAGCATCTTTTGTTGCAGTATATCCTATGTTTGACAAAGCATGGGTGAGTACCAGCTTAAAGCTAAGCCAGCCCTGCAGAGGTGCTTGTCACATGGGCTTCAATCTGTTCTCCTGAAGAAAAAATAATTAATTCTCTTTAATATTCACATCATCAGTTGGGGAGAGCCCTCATTTCCGTCTATTAGCATGGCTTCCACCTGTAGGACATGAAAAATTATCTGAATTGAGTTCCTAAGCAATCTTCCTGAGAAATGACGGCATAATCGATTTTTAGCAGGAGAATACCTTATGTTAATGACATTAGTGGTCATTCTGCCTCTACTACTTACACTGTCACCTCTACTTCTGGCTCTAAGGTCTCTAAGGCAGCCCATTTTCACCCCTTCTCAGCACACACATGTAAAGACACAGGCCTTTTGCACCCGCTTCCTGGTGACTGAGGATTCCCCAGACAGAGCTAAGGGAGCTTTCTTAGAAGTATTGGATGTGTCTTAGAGGTAAAATGCAGCAAATTCCAAGTACTAAACCCTACCTACAGTCATATATTACATCAGGGGAGACTGGGGCAACTTTGGCTCTTGCAGCCCTGGAGTCAAGGGCGGTCTAAGGGGCTGCTGCTGTTGTGGTCTCTGTTGGTCTGAGCATTGGCAGCTAACACCACCACCCACCCCTTGCCCTCCCAGGGTTAGGGGTTTTATTTCTTTGTGAGGTTTTTTTGGAAAGAGGTCTTGTTTCTATGTTAACTTACTTCCTGGTCATTTGTTGTTGATTATTCAGACTTATGTTTCTCTTTGCTACTCTCTCTCTTCAAATGTAAATGATAGCTCTGAAATTTAAGCTTGAAATATGTCATGGATGTGACCACCCTTTGCTTTCAATCTCTGGTGTGTTAAGTCAGAGCTCCAGGCTTAGCATAAAAGCCCTTTGGACATAGAGGAAAAACCACAAATGAGGGGTTAAATTCTTACACATCTCTACAGATGCATTGGAAAACATCAGAATAGTGGTAAACTTACAAAACCAGCAAAATGACTTGTGTTTACAGTGCTGTAGAGACCCGTGTTGTTGGTGACCTGTATCGGACAGCTCCTGAAAGGCTGTTTTTCCATGTAGCATTTCAGAGTTGTGCTGAGGTGGTTGCTGCATTGACTGCACGTACGGCCTCTGACACTCCATTCTTTGGTAGCAGAGAGCACTTGTGAGCCCAGATGAAGTTGAGGGCATTACAGGAAACCTCTCAGTCTCTTGTTGCTTCAGGGTGGAGACAACATGAACTGGCATTCAAAATTTGCTGCCGCTTCTGTCTGCGCTAGAGTGTATGAGAAACCCTTAAAATGATATAATTATTATAATTGTATAAATCTTACACCTTCTTCAATACTGTGCACAGTACAACACCCAGTCTGTGGGTGAGCTACTTGTGGCAACTTATGTCAGACCTGACATGGTAGGGCGTCCAAAAGGAACCCAGATATGTTGGGGATCTGAATCCGGTGTGGTATGTTGATTATGTGGAAGTTTTACCTTGACTGTGTCCCAACAACACAAAGCTGTGCTCAGAATTAACACTGTATTAATGTAGACCTATGTGAGATAACTGCCTGAGTTAATGTCACATGCTTTTAGGATTTCAAAAGACAGAACCCAAAAAGTTATTAATATGCTACTGTAAGAATTCTTGTTTCAGGCTGAATACTCCAAATCACAGTACAATCAGAGGGAAAAAAAAAGTATTTTTGCACATAAGTGTTAGGATGGCATTACAGAAGGATGATGCACAGCATCAAAGACATTTGTTCTCAATGGGAGTTTACAATTTGAAAAAAAGATGTGAAGTGACTATTTAAGCAGGAAAATGATTTGGCATGAGCAGTGATCCAGTGAAAGGTATTGTCTGTATGGTTTTGTTATAATGGTAACAGTTAAAAAAAAAATGCTAACTTAGCTTGGCAAAAACAGAATTTGTTTTTGGCATACTTAACAGGACAAATTATCACCCCTTTTAATGTTTAGAAGTGGCATATATGAAAAATATCTCAAAATCATTTGAAACAGCACTTTGGGATTTTTATCATATAAAATCCATCCATGGAGGAAAAATCTGAATGTCTACCTTAATGAGAACAGTGTATTTGCCTTATAAGCTCCCTATTTTTTGTAAGTGTTCAGAAGGAAACTGATCAGGCAAGATTGGGTTTCTTGTTGACATGAGCCACTCGTTGACAGCTGTT
The DNA here is from genome assembly GCA_013399135.1 of Heliornis fulica. Taxonomy (NCBI): domain Eukaryota; kingdom Metazoa; phylum Chordata; class Aves; order Gruiformes; family Heliornithidae; genus Heliornis; species Heliornis fulica. Next base: position 97,583 of record VXBZ01001230.1, on the reverse strand, counting down.
TGTAGCTCACGATGCCGCTATTCGCAGAGGCCAGATCCAGCTCCCACGCTCACCCAGGCCTTTGGGTAGGGCTGAGGCCCGGAGGCTGAGAGAGCCCGCCTGTACATCATAGCTTCACCCTGTTCTTCATTTACTGAAGACTAATGAGACCTCTAGTTTTAGTTCATAAGGGATCTTTCGCTCTAACACATATGTTTAAGACAGATTCGTCATTAGGGATGCCAGGCATGGCTAAATGTAAGGCAGAAGAGACTTGCTTTTCATAGATGTTTTCAGCCATCTGCCGTATTCTTAACACATGGAAGATTTAATATTTCAAGAACTTTATTTTCTTCAAACGTTAATCTGAGAGAGCACTACTGTTATGTGCTGTAGGAGTTAGTTTTGTTTTCAGGAAATCTATTTGCTCAATTTAAAGTAGCTGTGTTGTGTATGTAATAGAACCTTACAGCAGTTTTATTTATATTGTCCTTTGTAACAGACTTTAGTTGGACTATCCCTATGTACTCAGAAGTCCAAGACAATTTTGTGTTGCAGTTACTTAGATATGCAAGCATAAAATCCTCTGCATGTCTGTGTTGCACTTCTGCATGACTACTGTTTTGTACAGGTTCTGTTATACTGAGGTTTGACTGAACACCTTTGGTAGTGGCAAGTTGCAGTAATAGTCATCAGTCTGGTGGCACTAAGTCTCTGCTCCCCATCAGCACTGCTTTTAAATCTTCCTCTGCCACTGCAACAGGAGAATGATGGTAACCTCTAATAATAAATACTGCACTTCTCTAATAATAAATACTGCACTTCTGCCTGCATGTAAGTTGGGTGAACAGTTCATTTAAAAAACAATATATTATCTTCTCACAGGTTTGAAATACTTGGTGGTTTGAAGTTAAACTTATTGGTTATTCAAAGCAGGAAACTGCAGGAAAAGAAACTTCCTTGGAAATCCCTACAAACAGCTGACTCTCTTTCGGTGTTCACCAGCCTTTCCTATTTTCCTCTAAATAATCTCATCAAAACCTTAAAATCTGTCCAAATCGTGTACAGCATCCTGGAAAAAAATTCCTTCCTGTTTTACTTCTGAAGTGACAAACCTTTCTAGAAAATGCTAAAATCTGAATGCACAAATATAGCCTATATGTGCTCAGTAATATTGCAACACCTTCATTTAAAGCAGATTATCCTACTTCTGAGGCACCAATAGCTAAATGCAGGAATCTGAGGTGAGAGGAGAGGAAAATACTGGTGAAACATTCTTATTTTGGCAAATAATAAAAACAAAAGATTTTCTAGTCCTTAAAACTGTATTGAAAGAAAAATAATTTCTAATAATAGAAACAGTTTTACAGGAGCTCTACCTGATGTGATCTTGGAAAATAAAACAAGCAGAAGTCACAATTCCTTCTCGCAACAGCAATCAAGCAACTGATCCCACTCAATAACATAAAACACACATTAAACCTATTTGTTTCCACAGCTCAGAAATAGCAACAAGGACCATTTATATGACTGAGTTAATACATGATTACAGTACAGTTTTGGTGCCCTGGAAGATGGCACACAAGGGTTTTGTATGACCTTTCCTTTAGTGTTGGAGTAGTTTTGAAGTGTCATTAAGAGGTGATCAGCGATAATTGTCTTAAGGATGACACCCACCCTTCTAATAAGGATGTTCAGAGACCTGACCTTAAGGTCTGATTTGATTTCTGAAAAGGTGTTGCCAGATATGCTTTGCTTATCTGTTCTACAAAGAAACCAAAACCCAACCAAAACACCCCAGAAAAAGCAATTGATTCTGTTGAGTTTCAGATCTCATAATTGCAAATGTAATACTAGAAAACAGAGTATCTTGTTTTGGAATCAGCTTCCATGATTGCAAATGCTCTAAGCTGGTATTGAGGACAGACCAAGTATGTAGTTAATGTTACACCCATCATCATATGATTAACTTTTTTCTGATACTATTAGTAAAACTCCTTTTGTGTGTGTGTGTGTGTGTGTGTGTGTGTGTGTGTGTGTGTGTGTGTGTCCTGGTTCTTTGATTTAAATTAATGATGTTCTCACTTCCCTGCCTTTAGCAGCTAATTTTGTACTCAGAAAAAAAATCATTCTACCAACAGACCAAAGCCAATGGGTCCGTGTGTGGGACAGACTGTAGCATTCATGTAAATTATTTTATAATAGGGCTTTCCCTTAATTTTGTCTTCCAACCTCATCAAACACTGGAAAGCAGATTCCTCTTTCCCCTGACGCAATTGCATTGATTTGGTGGTGCTATTACCAAGGGAAACAGCAATAAATGGCAGGAGATTCTGGCCCCACATTTTTGCCAGCCTGACCTTTGCTTCAGAAGAGTTGCTGTGGTGGGTATTGTTTGTAGACCTTTCCTTCCTGTGATCACAACATTCTGTGACTTTCATACCTGTGACCATCAAGCAAATTGCATAATCCTGTTTGACATTAACTTTCAGTAATTCAGTATTTGGTTCTGGAATGACAATCTAATTTTGTCAGAAAATCTTTGTTATATTGCACAAGCTGTTTATATTCCAAGGTTTTCTCTTACTATACTATCTCAGAGGTGATATCCTTCTGCCTTCATATAATCCTGTTATGAGCACTCTATACATCTAACCTACTTTCTCATACAAGTTATTTAGAACCCAAAACTAAATCTGTTATGAGGGAAATGAGCTGTACTTGCATCTCATTGTCCATCTTTGTCTATGATTTATATTATTTTAAATACAAATAGCAGAATTCTCTATTATCAATAAGTAGTTTATTTGTTCTAGAGTAACAGTGTAATTACAAATAAGGTGTTCCAGTAATATAATTTTTATTCCTATTTGCTGTTGCATTAGTTGAGTTGGAGGTGAAGTATGATTCCTGCTCAAGTTTTTCTGTTATGGGATCAATGTCTCCAGCTGCAGTTTCCAGTTTACAGATACATTTACCAATATTGTAAATAGCAAGTAAGGTTGGCTTGCAGTGTCTATTTAGTCAAGAAGTACAATAACAAATATTGTTGTATTGGAACAAGTGATCTGCAAATGTGCAGGCACACTGATTAGTGATTAGAATAAGAAGGAATAATGATTATTTTTATGGTCTTATAGCTCTAGGCACTTCATAAACACAGAAACTAGGTATCTCTAAGCACTGTAGGCTGCTGGCCACTTGTTTTGACCCCGTGGCCCTTCTAGGTAGGTGGAATCAGCCCAGCATCCCGGTGCACTCCTCATCTGCAGACATATTTGTAGGTGGGATCTGTAATAACCCAGGAGTTTGGTGCACTAGTGTCAAACAGTCCTGTGGTTTTGTTCCCCTGCTGCCATGCAGTGAAATAAGTGACCTTTGTAGCACTGAGAAATCTCCTTGTTTTACAGTGCATGGAAAGTATAGTGTTGTAAAATACACACATACGGAATTGCTAGTGAAATTACGCTCATTGGTTTGCCGCCTCTACAGACTTCTACTCATTTAAAACACAAGTAATCCTTTGAATATTGAGAACTGGGGCAGGCATGCTGAGGAGCTGTAAGAAGGTGTCAGCACTGGGTCAGCAATTGGAAAGTGTGGGCAGGTGCCTGTTTTCTGTTTATGCAAACCACTATAAATGGAGCTGTTAAGAGACAGACAAACAACCCACC
>VXBZ01001230.1:80978-93911 GCA_013399135.1 Heliornis fulica | reverse complement strand
AAAAAATCACTTGAAAGTAGAGTCAAAACACCAGGTAAGAGGCAGAGACACGGACAGACAAAAATGCTGCAAATTCCATACAACATCTGAGATGAGATTACAGTGTCAAGACAGTGGAATCATACATTGAAAATGGTGTTTAAACTGCATTCTAGAAACATTATTACTGGAGTGTAATCATATTTAACAGGAAACTTACTTTGTTCTTGCATATGTCCTAGGAGTGCGATGTATCAAAAAATGAAGACTGCCTCTAAAAATTTGCTTTAAAAAAGATTACAACGGCACATATTTTGAAAAAAATAAATCACCCCTTCCTACTTTTTGAAAAATTGAATATTTAGTGTACAATAAATGCTAATACGACTTTTCATTTCTGCTAGCCCAGCTATATACTAACTGGTGAATTCACATAAATAGTTGAGGTGGATGGCCTGTGGATATTGTACACAAATAAGCTTTCTTAAAATATCTCTTTGCTGCCATCAGTGACGCCTACTTAGAATAAACTGACCTCCAGACTCCTAGCTCTGCAACTCAAATGGAATTTTTTTTTATTTACTTTTAAGAAAAAAAGCAAATTTCAGTCTTCAGATCATTGTTATTACATGAGGAATGTTTGCTGCATGAAATACATTCACAGATGATCACTAAACATAAGCAGCACATACTGTGTATACAAGACAAGTAATTATTTAGCTTCTGTGGGTTTTCACATTTAACCTGTTTGGAGGGAAAAAAAAATGCCAGAGAGCTCTCTCTCAAGGTTGAGGTGCTAGAGCCCAAATGCTCCTTTGTGCAGCTGCAACTAGTGCCACCGTCTGACTTCTCAGCTCCCAAGGCTTTGAAAGAAATGTAGCTGGCTTAATAAAAGCTTTGTGTCAAGCTTACAGTTATGCATAATTTTAGAATTTCTTTTATTAGGAAGTTCACTTTATCTTGTTGAGGCCAGTGTGATATCTGACAGAGGTTGGAGACTTCATGCCTCAAGATTGATGGCCAGGAAGGCATGATTCTGCTAATCGTCTTCCCAGCAGTTCTTGTAATTCTGTGCCAATCAGACACCCTTAAATAATTGCACTCATTTCTTGGAGATATTTATGAAGTACTCTTCAGAATCTGTCCCAGTCAGGCATAAGTGGTGACAGGGAAATGCTGCCTAAGTTTATCTTTTGTAAGCAATTAGAACTGACAGTATTTTGTCCAGAGTCTCTGTGTTCTGGTGGCAACTTTCACACACGTGCATAACTTTGGGAATGCTTTCACAAAATAATCAGAATGGCTGGGAGCTGTTAGAGCACGAACATCACCTTTCCCTCAGGAAATTACAGAGCAGCAAATTCAGGCTGCTGGGAGAGATTTTGGGGAAATAACCCCACACATCCACTGCGTCCTTGTGTTCTTCCCCCGGTTTCTCTCTAGTTAGCAACTGGCTATTTGTGATACTTCTGTGAATTTATAAGCACCACATCTGTGAGGACTTGAAATATATAGCAGATGCAGATAGGTTATTCTTTGCTTAAACTATAGCTGTAACCATAGCAGGTCCCTTTTTCCCCATTGGCATCAGTCTTCTATTCAGTCTGCATCACAGGAGGTAATGGATGCAGTGATGGAGAACAGAGATTTACACAAAAGACACTGACTCATAGTCTTATCTCTGGGTTCTCTTTTCAGGTTTCTTTTGGATTCTGTGAAGTTTATTAGCTATTAATTTCTATTTTACATAATTTTATTTCTTCTTATAGCTGCTTAAAGGTTTAAAGGTGGGAATATTTTCCATTTAGTGCATTAAACTCAAGTTCTACATAACCACTTCAAAGGAGAAATTGAACAAGGTTGTATTACTAAGCAAGAAATCAAATTTAGATAGACATAAATCTAGAGGTGAAAAATATTAACCAGCAAACCTAAATGGATTTGTTCTTTATTGGAGTTTACTAGGAACCAAATGTGTAACCCTTTATGCAAGCTCTGTGAGAAGGAGAGATCGGTTCCCAAAACTTTACACCGGCACTGGGGGGTGAGACTCTGCACTAGATTAGTAACGATGAATTAATGATGAAAGCAGTAACTATTTATCCAGACTTACAGCTACAACTGGATATAATTCTTGATTAGAGCTTTTTGAAAGTAGTAAAAAAGCACCTTGTTTGTTTTTAAAATGTTTTTCGTAGTTCTGGGCCTTCTGATTTCGAGGAGGAGTCGAGGCAGGAATGCTGAAAATAGAGTGAGAAACGCAAATTTTATGCCTAGGAAGTACATTTTGGATACTGATCTTTCTGGAATTTTAGCCAAGATTTGAAGGCACCCAAAAGTTTCCAACTCTTTAGAGAAATACTCATGTTTGGAGAAGTACTTGGTGTTTTCCTGGTTAGAATTAACTGCTGATCTTCCTCCTTGCTATACATGTTTTTTGATACGCATCTCCCATTTTCTGTTTTAGCTTTGTTAAATATTCTATTTAAAAACAAAAAATAATTCTGTTTTCCAACTCTCACTGAGTTCAGTCTTCCTGTGCTCCAGGAAACTGCTAAAGTACATGTTTAATAGACTACATTCAGCTGGATTAATCTCCTGTTTAAATGTGAAGAATATGTCTTGATGGGTCGGAACCTAGAAGAGTCTGAAGCAACTGGGTCAGCAAGGCCTACAGAGATTGAATGGCAATAACATGGGATCTTCAGGTTTGGATTTGAAAGTTGAAGGAGCTAGAATTCATATTAATTACAATATATTCATGTGTGTCAATATATACTGAAAAGGGAGAAATAAAAGAGGTGGAGATACATGGCTTGGTTTGCTTTAATTATGGAACGTTAACTTCAGGCTTTGGGGTAAATGGGATATGTGGAGGTGAAAACAAAACAGATGACCTTGCTGAATGCTTGTGAAACAACACAGTCAAGCAAGATTTATGTGGATGCTAGAAGGAAGCTTTAACCAAAAAGGGCTATTCCTGGTCTGTTGTATCCTTCTTTTTTTGTGCTTCTTGATGAATTGAGTTTATGGCTCTCAAAAAAACTCATACTTTCACTAAGAAAATGAAAACAAAGTTACAATTTACTGCTGCAAAGAGGGAGGCACCAAATGTCCAAAAGATGTAGGCACTTGCATTTCCAAAGCCAACATGAGAATTAAATGTTTGCCGGTGGTGCTATGCTATTGAAAATACAACTTAATATCGAATTCCGGTCAATCTGTGCATTGCTTAGAATGTCCCAAATTACGTGAAATCAGATAAAATGTCTGTATGCTAACATTTTTTCTTACTTCCTTGCACACCATTTTGCTCTATTGTGCATTCAGACTCAGGGAAGATAACCTCCTTTTCACAGAGTAAGTGTGCTCTGCTGTCTCAGTTTGCATGATGTAAATCAATATATGTGTTCAGAGCCTTTCTAGCTAAGGTATGGCTTTCTTTCAGGTGTATTTTTTACAATACAGAGTTAGAAAATTCCTTTTTTCTTCACATTTTATTGCATGTATTCTTCTGTAGAGCGGTTGCTCTGTTCCACTTTTCTAGAGGAATTTGGGTCATTGTTTACTTCTGGCTTCATTAAAGAGTGTCCAGTGGCTTAAAATTTCCATCGTCAACCTTTGAATATCAAGCACGCTATTATAATATTCTTTGAAAGCACTGCATGTAGCACAGAAACCTGAGAGACACCAGAGCAGCTCTAGTCAAGTTATAAAAAGAGCACTACCATCGCTGCCGGAACAGAAGGAACGTGTGGGGAGATCGAGGGCATTGCCATGACAATTCCGACCGACAGATCTTTGTTCTTGTGGCGTTCTGACATAGACTTTCTTGTTCCAGCATCAGGGACAAATGATGATTAGGAGAAGCTGTGCTTGTTGTGGAGAATAGATGGCCAAACACCTCTTCTTCTGTTTGTTGAAGCTACAAAATACATGGTCAATGGAGTCTAATTTGAATGAAATTTTATGGGCACACAGAGGTTGGTGTGAAGGAAGGAATGCTCTACTTTGACCTCTGTAGCCTCTCTACAGAAAGCTTAATAGAGAAATGTTTTAAATTACAGTATGTTCCAATTATTGTACATTTATGGGACGGTGTGAGCTCCCTCTACGGGCTAATTTAACGTCTGCAAATTCCAATAATTCTTTTTTGTAACAAAGCCTCTGTGTAGCCTAGTGGATAAGGTGCCTGCCTAAGGTTTCTAAGGTTGTGCTCTTTTGAGCGTGTGCAAGATGGCTGCCACAAAAGTGTTTGAAGCTGCCGCGTTTGAAGCTGCCGCGTGTGTTTGAAGCTGCCGCATTTGAAGCTGCCAGGTTTGAAGCTGCCGCGTGTGTTTGAAGCCGGCGCGTTTGATGTTGCTGAGTACGTTTGTAAATTTGAGGCAGACTTTAATATTGTTAGACGGTAGGGGAGTCCTTTTCAACCTTTTTTCATTTTTCACTTGAACTTTTAAAAAGTTTTATTTTAACTTTTTTTTTAAACTATTTTAACTACTTATGTCAGCTGAGGAATGCTGTGATTCACAGCCATTATTGTAAGGAGGCTGTTATGTATTTTTAGTGCTGCTGGGACCATAGGAATTTTTGAGTGACTTTGACTGCAGACAACAATGTGGAGAATAATCGTGACTGTGAAAAGTGCTTTTGGGGCTGAGGAAAAGTACAGAATAATTTTGACCAAGGGCAATGATGGCTGATTTTAGAAGAAATACGAGTATGCCTAGGTGTAGAATTTATGAGTTGCTGGGACTGGGAGGAAAAAAAATATAGCTGGAAAGAGAAGTTGGAGTTTTGTAGAGAACTGGCTGTGTTCAGTTAGCCAGGAGCTGAGAGTTTAGAAAGAATCCTGATGGGACAGGATAGAAGAGCCTTCAGTGATGTTGGGAGTGAAGAACTCAAACTGCCTGGGCAGTTGGGGTAAAGCAAAAATGGTGCCATTTGTTCAAAGCTGTGAACTACTGAAAACGTTAGGACGTGCTGAATGTAGTTGTTGAGATTGTGTAGCTTGTTTCTACTGGAGGAGAAATGTTCTGTTAGAGTTAAATGATTTAAGAATGCAATTTTTGGAGTCTAAAAACTGACCAAGGCTTGATATGTGACTGGAAAGTCATTAGCTGTTGGGTGGGAGAGGGAGGTTTTTAAAAAAAATCATCTGAACAATGGATTTTGCATGAACAAGCAATACCTTACGGTACATGTGAATGTGAGTTTTGGTTGTAAGTTAGAGGTTCATACCATTTAACTACCCAGATGTTCTTCAAACACAACCAATTAGTTACCAGTGAACCACAGGTGGATGACTTCTACCATTGGTCATCACTCAACTATGATTTCATACCATTGTGCTCCACTGAAATGTCTTGTAGCTCTGCGTTTCTGGAGGTCTCCTCCCTGTCATTCTCATCCAGACCTGGAGCATCCGGAACTGTGGAGGTTTGATCACTGTCTTGGAGACTCTTTGGGAATCCCATTGTCTCTGGTAATCTTTTAAGCATTGGAAGGTAGGTCTAGTAGCTGCCATGTTAACATGTGTGACTCTTTTTACTGTATTCATCCATCATTTCTCAGATTGAATTCCTGGCACAAGATTGGAATCTGTGAGTCTGTACCTCAATTAATCTGTAACAAAATGTTGAGATCACAGATTATCTTGTTTATAGTGTTGAATCTCTCTCGGATTGAATCATCACCTCTTAATTTTTCTAGACCTGACTTCTCTGTTCTAGTGATTCCTTTGTTCCGATGTGTTTTGGTTTATCATCAGAGCTGCTAATGCCAAAGATTGTTTTGTACAAAATTACACAAGTGATGAAATAATGAAAAAATTGTGTGGTACCTTACAAAGAGTTGGGTAACTGTTGCTGCCTTGGCTTCCCAGTGAAGGCTTGCACTCAGGGACTTTTAATTTCTGTACAATAGCAGGCGCCGAATGGATCTGATTGATACTGTTTGTGATAAATTACTATGATTGTACTTTTTTTTTTTCCTCCAGGCATTACGCTTTCTTATTTTAGAATATTTGTTATATTTGTTTGACTCACAATGTTGTTCTTTCTTTTTTTAGTTTTTCAACCATTTCATGCAATTAACTTCAATGTTTAGTTTGCTGATTGCACAGACTTTTCATTAACTTGAAGCATTTTTTTTTTGTAGCTAGACTACAGTATTCTCTGTGCCCTGTCTGGTAAAATTCCAGAGGAGCTCAGCTGGATTGTCAGTCCCAGAGCTTGGCCCCGATTCTTGGCTTCTACATGGGTTTGGAGCAATGTTTTGTCCTGACTCAATGCATAAACTTCCTCTTGTCATTTCCATTATATAGTTGCCATGTTGTGATCTTCATTACCTCATCAGATACGGTATTTTTCTTGATCTTCAGTAACCTTTTTCATTTTAGTGTTAATGAAGTTTTTATTTAATATCATAAACCTTAAAATACCATATGATTTGATCATTTTTTAAGAATAATTTTCTCTTACACTTTGGTGTGGTTGCCGTTCTATTTCTCTTTGTATTCCAAGCTTAGTAAATCAGATGGTTGTTTGCTCTTTGTATAATCTTGTTAACAGAAAATTTATTTGCAGTTGTTCTAAACTCCAAATACCTTTCTGGTTAGTGTTTTGGGTTTGGTTTTTTTCCTCTGACTTTCTTGCCCCTTTCAAATGTGTAGCATTCCCTTTGGTTTATTGTGGTCCTTGTTAATTTGAAGTGAATGCCCCATTAACTTGTGTATCAGTGGATCCTGCTATTTAGTTCCATGTAGTACTCATAAAACTTAGTCTTCAATTTATGTTCTTGCCCTTCACACAAAAATTATTGCTGATGGAGATAGCGCTGGAACATCTGAGTAGCTGCTTCACCTAAGAGCTTGCCGTTGGTGTAAATTTATCAGAAAGTTATCCAAAGCAAAGCACATTGCCTAAGCTTTATATAAAATGTCTTGACCTTTCTAAAATAGAGGTGTGAAAATTTCAGGCAAGTCTTCAACTCTTTAATAAAATTAACAATGTAAACCCTGGTAATTTACATCCCCCCACCCCGTTTCTTAAAGTCTGTATTTTTATTTTAATCCCTTTGCCAGTTTATATAGGAGTAGGCTTTGAGGAATCTAAAGCTTTTTGAAAGGTGAAGGTTTAGGTTTTCTTCACTCCTGTGTTCCTGAATCTTGCTTCTATTAGATTAAATCAGTAAGGCTATGTGGGTTCATAAAACAGTGCTGATCTGATAATCGGTTTTAGTTAATCATTTTGTTGAAAATTTCTTTCAAATAGTTATATTAAACCCAGCAGTTCACTGTGCACAATGCTATGTGTTTTTCCATTCTAATAGAAATTGTCTGCACACTGAACTTTTTCCATTTTCCTGATGGATTTTTCACAATTTGGGGTATTGCTACTAAATAGTTGCACTTAACTAGCATACTAGTTGTACTTAATTGTATGTAATTATAAGCTGCTCTCGGTCATGTGTGAAAGAACGTATGAAGGGTTTAGCTTATTCTTTCTTCTACTCTATGGTTAATGCACAAATGGGATTACAAGGACTGATGATGTGAGAATTGCTTCTTGTGTATTCTCCTTTACTTTTAGCTGAATTAATATTTTGCATGTCTTGATCTAATAGTTTTTTTTTCAAGAAAATTGTCACTGTGCAGTAGCTGCATGGCTGTGGTTGAAAATTATTTATGTTACTGTTTCGGAATTCTTGGCTTCCTTTTGTTTTGGAAAGACATCACACTCCCAGTTAGATGGACTTCTAGCTAGTTAAACGTGGTCCAGCTCTGTTTCAAACTGTGATGCCTGAAATTTAGCTGGAAAATCCACACTTAGAAGCAGAGGTCTGATTTTAAAATGTCGAACCTGGAGATCTGAATGATTAGTACTTCTAAGTGAAACCAAACGTGTACATTTGGAATGCAACTCTTTGAGCTGCACTGTAGGCACCTTGAATTGAAAACGTTAACCTTTGTCTCTTTCTAAACAAGCACAGACTATGTTTGGCATTGCACATTCCTTTTCCCCAAAGAGCTTATAACCAGAGCAAAACAGTTAAAGCAGCGTAGCTAGGATATAGTGTGACATCTGGGAAATGGAATTAATGGGATATTTATTTTTCTTGTATTTGTTTAGCTCTGGAAATTCATACCAGGCTTACGTGCATCATTTCTTAATTTTGTGACTCGGAAATTTGGTTCTCTGAAAAGGAAAAGTTTTTTTTGTTTAGCCACAGAGCAAATACATCCAGTTTCAGAAGAGGATTTCTCCTGATGAATACTTTATCTATTAGTATATCTGACCTACTGGGTGAGGCCATTTTCTGACCTACTTAGTAATATACCTATATTACTAGTAATATACCTATAACGTTGCAGAGTATTGGGTTTTGGATTATAGGAAACATAAAGGGTATTATAAAGGTTACAGCAGGAACCCCTTTCCCCCACCCCCATCAACTTTGGGGTTGCACTGGTGTTGCAGTGGTGAAGTATTTGCTCTCCTGTAGTTGGTCCATATATTTTCACTCACTTGATTTGATCCAAGCTGGGGAAACATGTATTTTATTCCCTTACCAGAGAACAGAGAAATGTCCTTTCTGTTGAAATGGAAAGAGACATTAATTAACAGAGTTGATCTAATAATGTGAAAAGTATCTCTTTCTGTTTTGGTTTCTTCACATTCTCTGCTTGGCTACTTCTGCTCCAGGAAGATGCATTTCTCTTATGCACACCTCTTTGTGTTGTTAATGAAGTTACTTATATTCAAACAAAGCTTTTTCTAATGCATGGTCTTTTTTTTTTTTTTAAATAATTGATTATGCCCTGCTGAGTAATTCCATCGAAGGGAGAACACAGTGCCACATGAGTTTTGAGCATGGCCAAATACACTTGAAAGCTGACTTGCAGAATTAGATTCGTGTCACACAAATAGTGGGAAAGGTTTGCTTTATGAAAAGTGTAGGAAGAGTAAGGAAGTGTTAATCAATTGTTGAATTTATTTGCAACAAATAATTCTACCTGATCTTTTCTTATGGTTAGGACAGAACTGAAGCCAGCAGTACAGGTGATAGAGAAGTCCTTTGTCAGTTGAAATTCTTGACTCTGGCTCTGTGGAATTCCCCTTGCTCTCTAAAATATTGTCTGAACAGCAGCTTTTTGGCATCAAACACAGGTGTTGGGTTTTTAGATTATTTTTTTTTTGCTTTGCCACCAGAAAATCCAGGGAAGTGAATGCAGCCAAGCAGCAGCGTACTAAAGGGGTAGGTTTGCAGATTTACCTTCACATACTTTTGCTAATCTTAAAGCCTACTTCACTCCACAGAGCTGAGCAGCTGGCATGTGGGGAGTCACACAGCACACTAGGGCTGAAGGTGATCCATAAAGGAGTGACCCAGGGGGTTGTTTTCTGTGGATTGCAGTGTTTTCCTGCCACAGCAAGTTAAAGCACACATCGCAGTGTTTTCCATCTCAATTTCCAGAACTAAATTACCGGCTTGTAAACTCTTCTGTGCTCACCAGATATCTACCTCTGAGATCAGGTAGTCTCTTTAACATCTGTATTTTGCAGTTGTAGAATAGCTCCTGTGGCTGCGAGTGTTGGTGTCTTCCACCAAGAAATACCCTGATTCACATATGAATGAAATGGAATGAGACGATAGGTAAAATTCCTTCTACTGTTGCAGGATTTAGGATAAGTAGCTTTAATCCCTTAAGTGTGCATGGGAAAAGCAACAATAGGTGTTGTTGTTTATGGTCTGTGAGCACAGTAGTGAGATTGGTACTGGAAAAGCTTTTCCCCCTCGAATAATAAAGTCTTGCACATGAAGGGAAATCAAAGCATTAATATAGTACCTTTTCTTTAAGTTTCAGGACTACATTATGCATCCATATCTTGGGCCCAATAAAATGAATGAATCCTTTTAGTTTTCCTACTGTTATGGCTTTAAAACAGGCAAAGTCTTTTAGTTTTTTCCACTGCAATTTAATCTAATTCTAATATTCCCCAGATAATAGTGAAATAACCATTTCTGTCCAATTCTGCCTTGGATAAAAGCATCAGCATGTTTGGAACATAAACCTTATTTTAGCTTTTGTTGAGCTGCCCAATTTATTAAGAGCAATTCAGTGCTACATCTTAAATGTAGTATGACTTAGAACACTGGAATCTGCCTGGAATGTGAAAAAAGGGAATAATTTATATTTAATTGGTCTAAACCTACCTTTCCTAGGTCAATAAGAAGAGGAAAATCAGCAGCATTAATCAAGATAAAATTATCAGCTGATTAATCAGTGTTCTAATTACTGCATAGTTCTTTCCCTTTTCAGTTTTAATTACTAAACTTCATTGTCTTTTCCATATGGCCATCATGCATTCACAGTACACTTTTTCTCCTGGTGAGATCATTAATATAAAAAATGTACATTCAAGACATTACTGAAGATATAAGAAATTGCTACTGCCTACTAAGAAATTACCAAGGAAGCTGCAAATCAGCCATAGGTTATACAGGAAAAGCCTAATAAATCTACTAACACTTAAGAAAATAGATATAGTAGAAATGCTATTATGATTATCAAATCAACCTTTGTCCTAAAGTGAGTTTTACCAGTCTTATTTCATCAAATCTATCTCTTGCTTGGGTCAGAAACCAATCACAATCTGATTTAAATTACCAAAATACACAGGAGAGCTCTTAAATTCATAGGACTAATTCAGACCACAAAAACACTCTCTTAGTCTACACTCTTTTGCAGAATATTCCTTCTTACTCAGGCCCAGATCCTCAAAGGTGTTTAGGCACTTCACTACCAATGGAGTAATTGATTTCAGTGGATATAAGACATCTAAGTATCTCCTGAATATTTAAGCCCAAATGAATAAATCCGTAACGTATTATATTAGCAGAAATGTCTTGTTTTGTTTAGTCTCTGGGGAAGTCATAAGGACAATGAAGAATTGGGCATTGGCCTTCGGTGTTGGTTCTGAGTAAGGGAAAAAGTTGGTCCACAGTAGAACTGAGTATCTAATGAAATCTCAACATCTCCTAATCATGTTGGTCTGTAATCTTTCTAACAGATGCCTCCCTTTGCCTAGAAGAAAATGAACAGGATGTATTTGTGCCCACGTGCTAGGATTTATGGAATAATAAAGTGTATCTGGGATATACTAGATTCTAAGTCAGCACCTAACCAGAGTGAAGTGAGAAACACATCACCATTCCCTGGTAAAAGCTGGTGCTTCATCAGTTCTGCACATCTGGGAAATACACAACATGGTTTTGCATCACTTTAATTTTTTTATTAATGCTTTAAAGCCCTTCCACTGCCTGTGATATTTCTACCCCTTATCACTAAATGAGGGACAGTGCTGAGCCTCATACTTGAGTTTCTATTGAGTTTTGGAGGTTTATGTTTTTGGCTCATGTTGTGCAGGAGTGGTAGAGGCTGTCTGAACACCCTCTGCCTCCATCTTTAGCTCACTATAGCAGCATCTCAAATATAACCTTTCTAGGAAACATGGTGACTTGTGTCTAATTCCACCCTAGTTTCCTAAACATTTGTTGCATTTCTGATCAGAATGTGCTAAGTTAGCATAAATACAGTGTAATTATGGAGTTGTGCTTTAGCCCATCGATAACTCGTGAGACAAGATGAATTGCTTCTGATGAAATACAATGATGAAATTGAGTAGCATACTGTGAGAGGGGTGTACTTGTGGGAAATGCTGTTCCCACCGTGCTCTGCTGCGTGGACCACTAGCTGAGCTGCTGGACAGGATGGACAACACAGCCTGGTCCAGCACAGCTTTACCTCTGTATTTGGTCTGCAATGCATCTGGACATGGGAGCATTGCATCCTTCAAACTGCTCAGCTCTCCCTTTCTTTGCATCCACAGTCTAAATGGTGGGTTTCCACTATCCACCTTCCAACAATGCCTTCTGATTTTTCAAATATTTCTATGTGCTTGTCTGTTTCATTTAAAAATCAGTTTTCCCTGAGAAGAAGTAGTCATATGAGTTATTTAGTTAACTGATTAGTAATTGAAGGCCTAGGTTGGAAATTGTACAAGTTTCCTATGAATATTCATAAAAAATAATTAACTTGGCTTCTGATTTAGAGCCCAACAACAGTTCACTTCAATTTGGTTGGTGGTTTTGTTGGGTTTTTTTGATAGATGAGTTAATTACACGCCGAGGTCTACTTGCTGGGGTTTCTTTCCTAAGTGGTGATTGACTAATGCTGCTGGTGACAATAATCCCCGTTTGGGGGTTGGGTTTTTTTTTGTGTGTGTGTGTTTTATTTCGGGCTTTTGGATTTTTTATTTTTTTTTTTCTGTGTGTGGCTTCCACAGTGTTGCTGCGCAGCTGGAGGGTGGCACATCGCCACCCCTCCCGCCTGCAAGGAACATCGGTGCCCAGATGTCCCTTCCTGGTGGCACAGGTAGACCCGCTCCGGCATTTTTTCTCCCTCAAAAGCAGGAGTGCCCTTGGAAACGAGGATCTCTCCGATCCAGTGAGAGGCAGATCCCCACAGAACTCAAAACTTGTGACATAGTGCAGTCCCTGACACCGCCATAGAGCAACCTGGAAGGTTTCACCAGAGGACCAAGGCCGCTCACCTCACCAAAGCCTGGAGGGGCCTCCCGGCCCTGCTCGGCCTCCTGTGAGGGGAAAGGCACCGGGCAGGCAGCGCCAGTTTTACACATCTGGTGCCGCTCACCCGCTCGCCTAACAAAAAGGGCAGCGAAACCGGCTGCCCTGTGAGGAGAAAAGCCCGGGAGGCCCGAGAGAGTCGGGCGGGGAGCGGGCAGCCCTCGGGTGAGCGCTGCTGCCCGCCTCACACGGCAGAGCCCCGCCGCAGGCCCGGCCGGCAGCGCAACGCTGCCATCTAGTGCCACCCGCGCCCTCCCCGCTCGCCTTTTCATCCCTCTCTCTCTCTTTCTTCCCCTCCTCTTTTTC
>VXBZ01001230.1:0-80957 GCA_013399135.1 Heliornis fulica | reverse complement strand
TTTTTTTTCCCTCTAAAAGGTTTTTATCCCGTCAAGGAAAAACTGGCTCTTGGAAAACAACCAACTCAGTTGGAACTCGGAGATAATAATCAGTTTCTCTGGGCTTGTGAAATTGGCTCATTAAGCGTGCTTTTTAACAGAAAATATTGGAAGCGATTAAGTCTGCTTTACTGAGTGGGCATGAAATGGCTAACCTTCGGCCACCCACAGCTCCTAGGTGCCTGGCGTCGTTTTATGCATGCAGCGTAATGTCTTTACTTGAAGTGCTGTTTATTCATCACCTGCTTATTTATCTCTTTGCATTTGGCAGGCACATCGATCAATGTTAAACTGTCACACAAGGTTATTTTTCTTTTACATAACAGTAGAGGCCTAAGGTAGTGGCATATTAAAAGTAATAACTTTCTAACTTGTAGCTCAAGATGACAGCACCATTTGTACCTGAATATATTACAACCAGAAATTAAGAAAAAAAAAAAAAGANNAAAAAGAGGGAGGGTGGGGGGGAGTGGGGGGTGAGGAAGAAATTAAAGAAGTTAAAAACCCAACCCAGATTATGTCTATTAAGAAGTACTCTTCTCCCAAGGTCAAAGGCTGGAAGACAACATTCCCTATGTTGCTACAATGGTGCGCCCGCATGTGTTGTGAATGCTCCTGGCAAATGGCGCCCCACCACTAAGAGAATCCTCTGCTGACCCCTCGTTGCTGCTAACTTTAGGCTCTAACCAGGGAGACCACTTCACATTGTTGAACACCCAACCTGTTTTATCCCATGGCAATCAGGTAGCTTTTCTTAGGAATGGCTTCATTCATCCTAACGTTGGGATAGAAATACAGCCGTTGATGCCCGCATCCTCCTGAGAAGCAGCACTGCTGTGGTTGTGCAAGTCACCTGAAGTGAGGCCACGCACATGGAGAACTCATGGCTCGAGCTGAATAAACAGGGAGTGGTACAGCTATCAACAACCGTGCGCAGCCCTCTGAAAAACAGCAAGAAAGTCAATGTAGAAGTAAGTCTTTTCATTCTAGTTTCTCTCACCCCCACACCCCCCTTTTCTTTTTTTTGGTTCTAGTATTCTGTTGCTTTCAAACACTGCCCAGCTTTGATAGACTTCCTGTCTTGGCACAGGGCCAGGGAAGCTTTCTCTGTACAAACAGGTTTTCTTTTTATTTTCAGTCCAGCCTAAAAATGCCTACAGATAGAAGAATGTCAGATCTTTTTAGTGTTGAATTTCAAAGCGGTCCTTAGAATTCTTTCCTTCCCTTGATCTCGTCTTTGGATTGCAGCTTGGACTTGCTCTCTGTTTCTAAATATAAGCCGTGGACAGTGGCTTTCTAATAAAATGCTTTGATAGGCTTGTGTACACGGGAATTAAGCATCAGGCCGTGGTGGACTTTGTGTCAGCAGCACCGTTCATGCTGACATGAAGCACTACTTCTCTCCCACCACTGTATATGTTGCCTGCCAAAGTACCCTTACTAGAAAGTGTGAATGAAGAGATGGAAATGCTGAAGAAAGCAAGGCCATCAAATGCACTTGCGCTTCATGCAGATGGCATCTGGCTTTCTGGATTCAACAGAATTTATCGTTGAGGCTGGTCTATCTTTGGATCTGTTAATTCATGTATTTGTTCCTGCTCTTGGGCAGGCAGTTCTATTTTATCTCATGAAGCGCAAACCTGGAAGGGATGGAGTGGGGAGGGGGGAAGCTTGTCCATTAAAAAAAGCAGCACCTCTACATGTCCATGCTCTTTGGATCAATATTTGCATCAAAGTGGTTTAAATGTATGTGGCTCTAGGGCTGTCCATTCTTTCAAACTGACCTGCAGCATTGATTAGGGCTAGTATAAGGAAGGGAAAGTAGCAAATCCTGTCAGATAAAATTAAAAAAAAAAAAAAAGAGAGAGGAATGTCACTGTGACTCTGAGAAAAAAGCACTTAAAGTGCTCACATCATTTGTATGAACTCAGAAATTCTCCTAGTTAGAGACTGCCCCTCTTTGCCACCCACATATGGAAGTTGTGGTTAATTTGATAGTGGTTAATTATTTTTTGAGCATAAAACAGAATATTTCAGTTTTTATCTGAACAAAGGGGAAACCTTGTTTGGGATCCTGGAGTTATCTCAGTTCTGCATAAAATACTTATGTGGATTCTTTAATAGCTTCTTCACTTTCTGATTCTATACCCTAATTCATGGAAAGCACAGGGACAGTTTATGATGTGGATAAAAAAATAACTTCTACATGTTTTCTTCCTCCATTAAGACTGCAAACCCTTCCCTGAACTCCCTTGGACATTATACATGCAGGGGAGTACAAGGCAAATTACACCAGTAAGAGATTCTTATCTGAAGAGGAGCACAATTAAAGCAAAGCTGCAGGACTGACCCTGGAATTTTCCTGATTAGAAGCTTTTGCTGGTGTTCTGGGTGAAGGAAACGTTTGGTTTCCTTCCCTCTCTTGCTCCTTCAGTCATTTTTTTCCTGAAGTATCTTTCCAGTTTTGAAGCAAAAGGGATAGAAATGAGTAAGAGAGGTGACTTTGTGAAATGTTGGCATTATTTAAACCGACCTGACTCAGTCCAGGACTTCCCAGGAAGACTTTGCCTTTATGCTGCTAGGATTGGATGTTGTCTTGTGGCAAGACCAAGGCTTACTTTTTTTTTTTACTGTTTTTTTTTTAAATGCATATAATAGTCTGTTTACAATTTCTGTTGCAGTCCTGGATCTGAATGTCTTTCTCTTTGGTCTCAAATGAATTTTTGGTATTGAATTCTCTGGGTGTAGGATCAGCCTTTAAACTTTGACCTGCATGTGTGATTGCTTAGGCAACAGCTAATTTTGAAGCAGAAAAGATTTAAGATCAGCTTTTCTTGAAATGACTTCATTTTTTGATAAAGAGAAAAAGAAAAACAAAATGACAGGGCATAGTATAATACATAAAACTGAGAAAAGAAAAAAATGACAGCTAAGAAATTTATCATGTAAACAAAGAAGTCCGGCCTATTGAGTAGAATAGAATTGAATAAACGGAATGATCTCTCCTCCACTCTCTGCAACAACTCTGCTGGCAAAGCACTTAGCACCTACTCAGATTAGGCTGCACGAATACAACAGTATTAAGTTAGCCTCACAAAAGAGGACTTCCAGTATTAAGAGTGATCAAAGGATTTTTAGCAAGGCAGGCTTGCCCACAACCATAAAGGTCTCCTAATAAAGTAGAACTGAGCAATTAATTTACTTGACAGAATGTCTGTGAGCAGTTTGCAATTTCCTTGTGTTTCCTTGTTACTCGGTGTTACTTGGCATTTTTGTGAACATGTTTACCTGCAGAATTGATCATGAACGGGGCTCTATAAGGATTCCATACCTGAGATTTTGAATTTGAGCTGGGTTGGTTACAGCTAATTGGACATTTCAGTCAGAAGGAGAAGTAGAAAATTAGCATGTCTAAGACATTTGCCCAAATGTTAAACCACTGTTGGCCCCATAAACCTTGCCTGCGGCAGTTGGCATTTATTGTCCGTTCCACTTGTCTCACTTCATGTGTCTCCCAGACATAATTTAGGGCGCTAGCTGCCAGTAGCCCTGTCCTAAAACTAATATACAGCTACCCATAAAACAGTTCTTTTCTGACCTGGCATTGGTACCTCCTATGTTTGTTGTCTTAGAGCATTTTATTATCCCTAAGGATAATGGCTCCTGCAAAATGGCTTGGGATTTCATGGCTGTCATGACTAACATGGGCTTGTAGCATGTGCTTTGTAAGTGAGGCAGAAGGGTGTGTGCACTGTAGTTTGGGGCTAGCACAGAGAAATTTGGCCTTAGGCCATTTATTCCTCCAAACACTGGGCCTGGATTTTATCATTTTTAGCCCTTACAGGATGGTGATTCTAACTAGGTTTCAGGTGTACCTTGGAGTTAAATATTTTTTCTGGTTACATTATGTTATCAGCAGCCTGGAGAGATGCAGAGATTGGGACCACTGGAGATACCGAGGTGTTAATAGCCAACCAGTTCTGAGGTATTTTCATCTGAAACCAAACTTCGTCACTGTGCAGCATTTTTAATTCATGTTATTTGGCCATGCACAGCAGGTGTGAGCACTTCTGTGGAAGAATGCACAGCAAGGAGACTACAAACATAATAACCTCTATAATTTTGTACAGTCTAGTTCACCAAAGTTCTCTTATGAGGCAAAGTACCAGCTTTCCTTAAAGTGGTGGTTAGCTCTTATGAACTTAGCTTTTAAGGGAAGTCTTGCTAATAGTCCCCCATGTCCTTCTTATTTTCCTTCCCTTCTCCCCCCTGAATTCCTTCTTCTTTGACAGCCACATGGCAAGTGTAATATTTAGTTTTGCCCACAAGGCAAAAAGTTTGGGATTTGCTGCTGTAGTTTGCCCTGTGGAGTAACTGTTAGGGTAAATGCTTCTGTGTCTGACCGGTGATTATGAGGGGTAAAGAGGAGGATGTAAGGGTAGAATGATTTCAATGAATTCGTGCTTGATTTTTCAATAGGTTATGTTTTCAGTCCCCTACCTTATAACACATCTTATAATTAGGTGATTTATGTAAAAATGGATATAAGTTTCTAATGTTAGACAGGCTAGTTTGTAGTTTTGGCTCTGGTCCATTTCTGTGCAAAGGTGAGATCGCTTCGTGCATTACGTTCGTCAGTGCTGTGTTCTAACGAGCCCATGCGTCTTAAGCAATGGGTCTGTCCCACTCAGAGTGCTAATTCAGCTCCCTGCATGCTGTGTGCTGAAGGATCCCAAAACTTTCATTTAGTTTTCCTTAAAGTAGGCCTAATTTTTAATTAAAGACTAAAAGAGAAAATGTTTTTAGATTCCTAAGAAAACTTGCCCTGATTTTAGGTGTAAGCGTATAACCAACTCGGTGCTCAGCAATAATGATCTTTAAAGAGGAAAAAGGAAATTACATAGCTTCATTACAGAGAATATCTAAGAGAAGTATCAGCTTAGAGAGACTCTGTTTTTTAGTTGATGTGGTATCAATGTGGACTTTAAAAAATCAGATTAGTGGACAGAAACCTGGTATCTAACTTGTACAACTATCTGAGATTCTGCTGGGCAAATACAGCAAGATATATCAACTCCAGATAGAACTAGCTAACACCTGCTCTCTTGAAGTCTGCAGAATTACGTGGGCCAGACTTTAGTTTAACATTGAAAATAATACTGGGCCAGATTACCCAAGGGATGTGAAGGATTCTCCACCCCTTTGAGTCCTTAAATCGGTACTCAATGACTTTCTGAAAGTGATACTGTAACTAAGCTCAGAACTTTGCAGTTTGATACAACAATTTCTGTGTGGTATCACTGGTTTCAGTTGTAGAAGAGCTTACACTGGATGCTCAGTGGGTTCTTCTGCCTAAAGTCTGTGTCTCCAAGAACATGCTCAGCAGAAGGTGCTCGAAGTAGGCTCCCAGGTCTGCCTGAGTGGCAGCTGCAAGTGGGGACCTGTGCTTGCAAGAATGCAAGGACTTGCCAAGTATTTGTATCCCATGGGGTACAACACAACCTAAACTCAACCCTTTGACAACCTTTTTTTTAACTGATGAAGGAGTGAGAAAGCTGAACTGTTCTGGCTGTGTGCTACATCCTGTGCCTCTGCTGGCCCTGCACATACAAAGTACTTAAACTCCCTCTGTCTCCAGAGCCCACTGCCCACACCAGAATCATCCAAACAGTATTTAACCCTTCATCGACAAGCTGTCTCTTAATCAAAGAAGATGTTAGCAAGCTGGCTGGTGTCCAAGAAAGCCAAATCCTGCCGACAGAATATCCTGCAGCGATGTGCAGAACACACCATTACCAACTGGGCTAACAGAGCTTTTGGAAAGTTTTTCTCTACATATACTAATTGTCCCTACAGCCAGTAATGGCTGTGTGTTAATTCTACTTTGTACTGAACAAATGGAATGTGAACAAATTAAAATTAGCTAATATAGTTTTGTGACATAAATGAGAAGGGAAAACTCATCAGCTGTTAGGAGAGAACTATCCTCAGACATGTGCCTGTCCTCCTTGAATTGCATAAAAGTGCCAATCTCTCTTTTATTACACAGCTTGCCTTTATGTACAACCAGTATATCTAAATAACTAAGAGATTTGAATATTTTCTTGATGTTAGTAAGAGTCAGCTCTATGAGCAATTTGTCAGCATTCTCAAATCTAAAGTGGCCTAGTTCTGCACTCTTTGTGGAGCCCTAGACATGCTGATTTTTCTCATGGGACTCCTACATCAGCCCGGGAAATGTGGCTAATGTCCAGTCCAAGACTTTGAAAAGGGGAAGAATGGCACAATACTTCCCAATTGTGAGTTTTTTGAAAAGACTTGTGAGACTTTGATTTGGCAGCAGGCTAAGAAACTCCATATACTTCTCCAATCAGGTGTGGTACTTTTGGTCTTGCACAGTAGCTGCAGGGGTACTTCAATGTTAGCTTTTTAACTTCAGTGGATCCTTGCTAATGTGGAACAATGTTAGGTATGTAAGTCAGGTTTGGGGTTGGGTTCGGGGTTTTTTGCCCCTATTTCAACAATTCTTGGCTGAAGCTGAGAATAGACAACAGATGGAGGGGCAGGTCACAATCTAAACTGGTTTTAACCAGCACTTTAGTGCTCTTTTCACCTCTGCTTCCACAAAACTGATACTTCTGTTGGATGTTCGTTGTAATGGAGCAGCATAAAACAATCTCCTTTTTCTTTTTGTATTTGTTAAACATAATTCTTGTTGATTGTGCTTCAGTTATATACTTGCATCAAAAGTAAGGGCAAGAGTTCTTAGGAAGCTAAAAAAAGTCCATATAATGATCTCAATAGGAGGGAGATTATCAAATTGAGGAGGAAAATATATATAGTGTGTGTATATATATATATAAGCACACTCTTTAAGTATAGGGAATTAAGATGTCAAATAATGTATGGCCATGTTAATAGTTGCTGTGTGCACTCTGGAAAACCAAGTATCCAAAATTCTTTGAAAAAACCCCACTGTGTACCTCAGCAAGGCCTCACTCAGCTGTTCCCTACCTTCCTTCCAGTTCAATTCAGTCCTTTTCTAATGTAGAAAATGTGACTTTAAATCAATTTAGAGAGGAACATGAAGAAATAATATTTAAAACTGGAATTTTCAAAAGAATGTGTAAGAACTTGGGAACCCTAATTCTTTTGGGAATAGATGCATATCATCATCCTCACATGCCTAAACTATATGCCCTTAGGCTATGAATTTCAAATACACCTTTCTCTTCAGGCACTCTGGTATACAAATAAAGATGTTTCTGTAGCAATTCAAGTTTCAGGAAAAGGACAAAGTGCTAACTGAATATGATCAGAGCTTTATAGATACTAAGGTGGTGCACATTATCTAAGAAGGTGCTAGGTTGTAGGACTTCCAACATCTTCCCAGCTTTTTCTGCTAAAAAAAAAAAGTATGTGGAGGAAAACACATGCTCATGTAACAAGTCTTCATTGACCTTACCAATGCTTTTGATGCTGTTAGACTTCCAGCTCAGTGAAAACTGTTGGCAATATTTTGGAACTCCTGGATGTCCAGAAAAGTTTGTGAAATTATCCGTCATCTGCACAATGGTGTGCTGGATGGAGGCTGTGGCTGGCACTCTGTTGGATCCATTTGTAACAGCAAAAGGAGTCAAGCAAAGGTATATTTTGG
The DNA here is from genome assembly GCA_013399135.1 of Heliornis fulica. Lineage (NCBI taxonomy): Eukaryota > Metazoa > Chordata > Aves > Gruiformes > Heliornithidae > Heliornis > Heliornis fulica. The sequence goes on along the minus strand of VXBZ01001230.1, from coordinate 73,261 downwards.
CACAGACTGTTCTTTGGACTGTTCTTTGTAGTAATGATTGATGAAGCCACTAGAGACATGATGCCAGGAATATTTATTAAATTTTGAACATCTGGCAAGCTCTTTAACCTGAGCAGATTGAAGGCCTCCACAACACTGAAGGAGAAGGTTATATGTGAACTTCTTTGCGCAGGTGGTTGTGCTTTCGTTGCACACACTAGAGAAGACCTCTAGTTCACGACCAACAAATTTGCTGTGGCAGCTAAAGTCTACAGATTTATCGTCAGTCGGAGGAAAAGCAAGGTTATGCACCAGTCCATAGCTGGAAAAGCATGTGCAAGCTAGAGCTGCAGAATCCAGGTACTAGCGTGGGTAATGGATTTAATTTCTTTTTAAGAGACTATCAGATGTCTAAGAAATCATATACTGCGTTAAAAGGACGTGTTTTGCATGTGAGATTACATCATAAATTGACACCTGCATGGTATCCCACAGAATACCAGAGTTAGTGTTTATTTTGCTGCAGTAATTTCCACATTAGTCTGTGGCTGTGAAACATGGACAAGTCATTGCTGGCACATCAAAGAGCTGGAAAAATTCCATCACCAGCACCTTCAAGCTATTATGCATATCAAGTTGTAGGATAAGAATCACAAATAACAAGATTTTGCAAAGAGATTGCACAAACAGTATTGAAGCAATCATTATAGAAGCATTATTTTACTGGACTGGACATGTCCTCTGTATTTAGGACATAAAGCTCCCACAGTGTATGTTGCATAGTAAACTTATGACAGGCACCAGATCAGAAGTCAGAAAAAAGGAGAGGCATCTGTCCAGAAAAAAATCACTCCCTGGTTGCTACACAGATGCCATCATTTGGGAAACTCAGCATCAGCTATTAATATAGAGCACTGCAGTGTAAAGGGAGACATGTTGGTCAATGGAGCCGAAAAACAACTCACAACTGAAAACTTGTGAATAATTTTGCCCTTGTTGAACATCTGTGATTAAATCACAGGATCATCATATGTGCTTGTACTAAATTCAATTTTGAAAGAAACCAAATCATAGCAGAGGAACATTTAGGCATCGTTGACTCCGTGTCCAGCAGCTGAAGAAGTTCTGCTTTAGGAAACCACCACAGAGAGCAATGTCAGAGGCAGGGCCTGTCACTGGCGATGCTGAGCGCTGTCCAGCCGGTGGCATTACCTGTGCTCTGGGGTTCCAGCAGCCACGGCTCTGCTGAGGGAGTGGAAATCAACTGGGAGAGACTTGGGCTGAAAGAGAAGAAACCTGCCTGTGGTGCTAAGCAAGCGCCACAGCAGCCAAAAAGAAGGCACTGGCTCAACTTCCATACTGGAAGCACTGCAAGTGATTAAGCCTGGCCCCAGGAAAATGCATTTTTCTTCTCACACCTCTCTGTGAAGTCATGGGTTCACAGGGACCAGGGACCTGCGGTCGTTGACACCTGGGATCCCAGTGAAGCACACAGGGCAGTGAGCTGGGGGCTTCACAACATGAAAGTTCCCTACACATCAGCATTTCTTCTCGTTTCCCCTGTTTCCAAGATCCCTGCAAGAGACACGCTCAGGCACTGGCCTCCTCCCCAGCAAACAAAGAGACAAATGTTCAGGGGTGTTGTTCCCTCCTGCTTCCTTAATATGCAAGCTTATAATAAAAAGGAGATTGGAGGGAAGGAAATAATCAGATCAACTGCTGTCATTTACATTTAATTGCTCTGTTTGCCATTTCAGCACTAAGCATTGAAATGTGCTCAAGATGGTCTGAGAAACACAGCATTTGGTTCAGTAGTTGTTCTTTAAACAAGAGTTATTCAAACAGCAACCTAAGATGGCAGACGCTCCAGAGCCGTTACTGTGCTAAGCAGGTCAAAGGAAGAGCACAAAGCACATCTCAGATTTTAGGACATGTCTGTAATAAATGTAAACAAGCCAATTAGAATATATTGTTTGCTGAAATGAAACTTCAAACCCAGGGATTGTTGTACACAACCTATAGGAAATGAAGTCAAAGCAGTTTGCTGTGTGTAAAATTGATAGGCAGGTTTTATCTTGCTATCCTTTTTATCTAGAGCATCTGAAATTCAGTAAATATATTCACTTGCCCTACTTTTGAGAGTAATTTTTCATCATATTTTCAGTAATTGGATATCACATATTTTACAGGCTTACTCTGTGTTGCTGGAATAGCCAAAAAGGAATAAAATGATAAATTGAATTATTTTAGTTTGGGCAGTTTTTATGGTAAAGTAAGATAGACTCGATGCCTTAGGTCTAATCCTCTAGACCACGTTGGAAAACTTTTAGGGTAGTAAAAGGTCCAATCGTTGGCATGCAGTATTTCATCTCTGAAACAAGATATTGTTTACTGAAAGGAAAAAAAAAAAATTCCAACAGTGTTTTAGTGTAAAACCTGTCTAGATTTTTAATGAAATATTGGAAGGAGGAAATACTTTTGTCCTGGCAAGACCTCAAGGGTGCTATTCTTAATTTCTCAGTTCATTTTATTCTCTTATCTAAAGCATGTAAAAGGATTCTGTATTTCGGTTATGAAGATGTGCATATTTTATATCACAAAAGAGAACCTTTCCCCCCCCTTCTTCTCTCCCCCCCCTTTGGTAAATATTCTTTCAGAAGAAACACAATCGATGTAGTCAGAGCTAACAAGCAGATGGATGTATTTGAATGCCATTATCTTATGTACAATGATATTATCTCTTTCATGAAAAATTCAGCAGTTTGGGCTGCTTTAGTCAAGGAGAAGGAGGAAGTAGGAAAGAAAAAATAGTGAGAAAAACATGATCAGACTTGGAATCCCTGAGGGGGTCACATTGCATCATTTAGCAGGAGAATAAGCAATGCAGAAGGAGCAAAGTTGGTGGAGTTGCTGTCTGCTCTCCTTATGGCGTTCTTGGCTCCGAGCTCTCTTCAAGCCCTGCAGCTGTAGGTGGGCAGCTCTTGGGCCTGCTAAAGCATCACACCATGACATTTTTATCATCAGTCTAGGAGAAGAAAATAAATTTGCTAACAGAATATAGTTGGCAGGCTAATACTGCCTTGTCACATTCCAGACATCTCCAGGTCTGGCCTGAGCCAGAGGAAACAAGAATGAGGGCCAAGAAGTTCATGATGGACATGTTATATAAAGAACAGAAATGCATTAAAAGGGGAGGTGTGGGGGGGGGAGATTTCTCTGTAGTAGAAAGCAGATATTCCTTGTGATTTCAGAAAGGACAGTACTTGTGTGTATGAAATAGTTAGCACCTGGGAGGTAGAAGGCTCTAGTTCTGTAAAAGCTAACCTTAATCCTCTCTGATGCCTGTGAAATATTTTATTTCCTTTTATTGAAAAAAATAGCCCACAGTTTAAACTTATCCATCAAGGTATAGGGTCTTACCCTGTTCTCAGGTATCCAAGTAAACCCTGTCAGTGGATTGGAACCATGTAAATTGTATGCAGAAGATCAGGCTTTGCCCTCTCTGGGAACGGTGGGTCGGAATGGTTCCCGCTGCTGGTATTGGGTGCTCGTGGCACTTTCTGCTACACAAAGGCTTATCTCTGTGGTGGTTAAACTTGAAGAGAGAGTAGAGAAGCTATGCCTGCCACTGAACAGTTTTCAGGGGAAAGCCACGTGGAAAAATTTTAAGTTCTGGCCAGGCAGCTCTAGAGTTGAACCATGTCAAGAATGGGTATTTCATACCATAGGAAAGCCCATGATATAATCACTCAGCTGGGTGGCTGAACTGTGGCAAATGTGTAGCAGAACAGAAGAATAAAGGTTATGATGTGGAGTTTCATATGGGCAAATTCATGGGTGATAAAAGAGTTGCTATTGTCTTTAAAGCTGTGCTCAGTGGCTCTGCTTTTGTAATCTTACAGTATGAGAGGTACAGAATGAAAGGTATTTTTACTTTCCTGCTCAGAAGAGTGCTGCTTGTGTCTGGGTGGAAAGATTCAGGTGCTCCTGAATCACAGGCTCTGTTCTCCAGAAGCATTGTTTTCCAGAGGGTCGCTGCTCTATAGGGCATCCATCCTTTTTGACTCAACAGCATCTGGAGGGCGGTCTTGAATTTAGCTTTGTTTGCACTAAAGAGAAGTAAATTTCAGATAAATGAATAATTGAAAAAAAGACATTCTGCAAACAGTGCAACCTCTTTGGGGTTCCAGTTGTGTCACAGAATGTCTTAATGATGAATGTTTAGGAAAGTAATTTTCATAAGTGATCAGATAGGTTGACTGCAGCTTTCCATAGCTCAGGTTTTGGGTAGAGACATGTAAACCCAAACCAGACCTTTAAAAGTCCTTGCTCAATACGTGGTACTTGTACACAGTGCTGCCTTTTTCACTGTCATTTGTCCAGGATCAGAGCACATAAAGGTAAGATTTACTTTGGGCTGGGGTCTTGAATCTTGTTGAGATGTTCTGCTTAACTCAGTGGTTTATCTTTCTTTTAGTTTAATTTAAAACAGTACATCAGGCTTAAGTATAATGGTTTTCTTAGACAGATTTAAAATTATTATGTTTAATCAGGATTTTTCCCCCACAAAAAATGATGAGTTACTCAATTCCCACGTCACATTCCTTTAGAAAAATGAAACAGTTAGAAAAATATTCAGGTCATTTCAATAAAAACAACCCTCATTTTTTATTTTTGATGAAATGAAGTTTGTTGAAAGTGTTGGCATTTGGTGGCCTGAAAGAAAAAGTAGGACTGAAAAAATATTTAATCTAAGTTGTAAAGGAGCTTGGAATCACACCACAAGCATCATAATTAACTTTAATAATTATAAATGTAAATGCAGACAAGCCACAAGGTTTTAATGGTGTGCCACATGCTTCTGCTAATTATTTTAGAGTTTGGACACATTCAGTGCCAGCTAATTATAAACCCTGCTATGGAAATCATCTGTTTATATTAGACTTATTGATCTCTAGTGTTTAAGCAATATGAAAAGGGAAATCTACAATGCTGTACCATCTGCTTTGTATTCCTAATTGCTTTTAAAGAATCAAATATATAAATAGTCAGCTTTTTATATTTTGGGCTTCAAACTCATTCAAGAAACATGTTTTGCAAATCTAAGTGAACAAGAAAAAGATGGAGTATTAATAATATCTTCCTTTCCCTTAAACTTTTTTCCATCCTTGGGTCTCTGCAGTTCGCTGACCTCAACATGGGAGAACAAAACACACGTGTCCCAGAAGTCCCACACATTGGTCAAGCCAGCTGAGAAGTTCTGCAGTTTATCATTTACATCTTTTAATTGCACATTTTCCTTTACTCCTCGCCATCAAACACACCTTATGGCCATGAACATTTCTTGTTATTCCACTTAATGGATACACAAGAAGAGGGGAAGGGAAATTAATGTTCAAACTAACGATCACCTCCTCTGGGAAGTATTTGGCTTTATGGCAGATTAAGCCTATTGGGCTGCATGATGGGCATTTGGTTGTGGGGGAGGATTCAGACTTTGATTATTCCCCCACCCCCCCATTTATTTTTTTCTTTTTTAAAAGTACCACTATTATGTATTTCTGTTATTTCAGGGTAATTTCTTCATGAAATCACTGGTTTTCATGATGTACCAAATGCCTGTTTTCGCTGCCTCAACTGCTTGCAGTGTCACTTTTACTGGGATAGTCTCCTTTGTTAGGTATTTCCTATTCTCTGATCCTTCAGAATTGCATTAATGAAAAGGCTGCGTGTTCAGAGTGTTGCTCCATGCCCACAGCACTCCTAGGAGGTCACTGCTCCCTAGACCCATCTCACAGATGGAGGAGGCAGGAGCAGAGCTTGTATGGAAACTGTAAGAGATCCCAACTCTCCAGCCCACTGTGCTGTTTTGGCCTCTGGAATTCTGATCTGCTTTTTAAGGGTTGGGTATTTTTCTCAACGTACGGAGCATTGCAGAAATGGTCTTTTCCTCAAGCTAGAAATTCTGACTTTGTTTAATTGTTTTGTTGCCCCAAGAGAAGCTTGGGGGATTTAGTGTACATAAGGACGTTACTTCTGAAGGAATCCTACAGTGGACCTGAGAGAGAGTGAGGATGCAGAATGTGTGTGGTGGGAATTGTCGCAACTCTGTAACTTTTAAAGCCTGCAATGTAACAACAATTTGCATAGGACAGGCGTGTGCCCGAAGAACTGCCGTCTCTCTGACACATTGAGAAACTGGGCCAGATCCCTAGCTGGTGTCAGTTGCAGTAGCTCCACTGAAATCCGTGGAGCTGTGCCAGGCTGCACCAGCTGGGAGTCTGGCAGTAGCCGTTTCAAATTAAACAAGTTAATGCACTTGACTGCTGCAGTTAAGAGGTCCTGAACCTCCCCTGCTTCGCCTAGTGAGAAGTTGCTTCTGCCTGCTCAGACAACTCGCTGCCCTTGCATCCCAGTTACACAGCCTTGCTTTGCACGAGGTGCAATCTTTATGGTGGGCACAGTGGAAGAGAGCTGGTCCTTCAAAACACACCAAGAGCTTTGCTCAGGGGTGTGGATCTCTTCTTTTGCTTTTTGAAATGATATTGTTCATTCCTGTGCTTGTTCAACTGCTTAGCTTGGTGCTCTGGAAGAGAAGTCTGCCACATACAGCTTTACACTTACCCTCACACTTGCACACCCTTATTTAATGTCTCTGTGTGTGCATTAGTAGTGCAGGCTTCTATCACTATCTGATTTTATTACAGTTACAGCTCCTCCTTTTCTGCAATTCAGCAGGGAAAGACGGGAATCTTCAATTTTCTACTGCTTTACAATTCAGGCTTCTTCCCAAAAGTGAACTACCAAGCAAAGAAACAGCACTGGAACAGGCTTTTGAATGGCCTTTCCTAGTAAATCTCACATTTACAGAGAACAATGTTATTTGGAAACTTTTAGAGAGCTTGCCAAACTCCTGATCTGTTTTCCAGATAAACATTTCACTTTAATCTGTCAGCATACACTGAGGACCACTGACCACGTAGCATCATCTGTTCTCCTGGTGTTGGGAAGCAAGTACCAAAAGTGTGGAACAATGGGTTTCTCTTGGCAGCACTTGGTACAGGACGTGCTGTGACAACATGGGATGTGTTTTGGCAGCTTGCAGTGGGCCAGGGCCTATGATTCTATAAGGAGAGACCAGCACATCAGTTGTCTAGAAGAGTTTTATCTTGGGAACCTACTCTTGGTGCATCTAGCATTGCCACATCTTCTGTAACAAAAGCCAGGCCTCCAGGGGGAAATAAGGGTGAAATAAGCACAGGCATATTCCTTAGGATGGATGCAGGGAGGATTATCAGGGTTTTTTTTCTATGCACATTATAATAAATATGACCTACTCTTCTTCAAGTCCTCTCTTGGAAATCATCACCTGTGTCAGCAAAGATCTGTCTACCTGTACTGATGTTACGAATGAGGCTTATCAGTGAGCACAGCCCTAGTGGTCTGGAGCACTATGGTGCTTTTCAGGATCATGGAAAACATCTACAACTTCCTCAAAAAGGGTCTGTGAGCAGCAAATAAGCAAAATAATTACACAGTATTATTAGACAAGGAAAAGACAACTACATCCTTTCAACAGACTGTGATGTTAAGTAATTTTGTCTTAGCTTGCCAGAGGTTGGGATTATTGCTTTTGCAGAGGCAAAGTTTGATGGAGAAGTTCTCTGGGTGCACTGGAGATTGAAGTGGCTGAGGTTTGATGCTGTTCTTGTCTGGACAAAAGGAATTTGCTTTATGGATGTAGATGGCAGCTGAACACTTTGATGTTTTATAACCTGTAACTAATACCTCACAAAGATTGAAGCTGTCTGTCCCCATTAGTTCTCCACTGCTTTGGTATTACATCCCTCCATGACAGGAGTCACCCAGCCAAAACATAGGTGTCCAATGTATAGCCTGGAATGTAAGATGCCCAAAAGCTCTGCCAGAATCACAGCGATACCGCAAAGCAGGAGAGCTTCAACCACGTTGTAACTACAAGGCTTTGTAACCTCCTAGGGTGAGAAAATGGTATTTTGGTATGGTGATGTATTAGTCTTGTTGCACCTGAATGTCATATTCTCTTCAGAGCAAGTATATAGGCTTTTGTGTAGACAGTCATAAAAGCAGTAAAAACTCTCTCTTTTTTTGGCAGGCAGAAGCTGTTTAAGAATGAAACCGCTATAAAACAATAATTTTAAGGAGGAGTAACGCAGTGCTAACCCACATGGCAAGTTTCAGCTGATACACTGTGAAATGGCAAAGATATTAAACTCCCCTAAGATAAGGGTTATAATAGGAACTCCAGTGACCCTCCAGTACAGTGGGGCTTCCGTGGTACTATAATTAGGGTTATTACGATGAAGTCAGGCATATAAATGTTAACATTCTGCTCATTAAAATAGTTCTTTTCTGAGAATTAAGGATTCTGCATTTTACATTCATAAAGTGAATAATATAAACTTAACTTGCAGTTTCTTTGATTATGTGTTGGAAAGAGTTAAAATTCTCTATGTAGATCACTGTAGTTTTATTATGTAAGATGACCTTAGGAACTGTCATCCCCCTTGAATTTATACAAAGAATTCAAAGTAAAGGTTTTCTAGGTTACACTTCTTTTTTCAACCCTTTGTCCTGTCAGCTCAGTCCTAGATATCTTCATCTGCCGACATGCCCAGATGTGCAATGAATGTTGATTTGAGCTGGCCCCTCAACCCCTCCCTGCTGGTGTCATTAAAACCAGGGAGGTAGCTGCTCCCCTGGCATCTTTGGCAAGGCTTGGCTTTACACTGCGGACTAAATTATTGATGAAGAGCACTTCTGTCGCAGTGTGTTTTACCCACCTTTAAATGAAACAGTGCGGATAGAGCTGTCATTGCCTCCTCACTCCCTGCAACTTCTACATGACATTTATGATGTGGTTCAGATTGCACTGAAGCAATTAATTTCCAGTAGAGCCTGCACTCAGAATGAAGTTCCCTGACAATTACCAAGGGCTGGTTTTTCAGCGAGCATACCACACAGTCATTGATACAGTATACAAAAGAAAACATCACAATATACCATAAAGGTTTGTTGGTCTTTTTTTTTTTTTTTTTTCCTGAATCCAATGTGTAGTGTCTGAACAGCCTTTTCACACCGATGCCTTTTCTTAACAATGGGAATGAGACCTGGTGTTCAGCCCCGTGCTTCGGGCCCGATCCTGCTGCGTGCTGAATGCCCTCAGATCCCGCTGCAATCAGTGGGACCCGAGTTTTGCCATCTGTTAAGAAAAGCCTTACCAAAAATGCCTGTCATTTTTGGTAAGAGACAGCCAATATCTTCACATCAGACATCTGTCTGCACCTGGAAGCGAAGGCTGTGTTATAGTTCTGCGTTCAGCCATTAAGATGGTACTGGTGCTATAGGATCTGCTATTTTATCTCTCTTCTATGTACTGCCTGAACATGAGGATAGACTTTGCTGTAAAAAAAAGGTGTGCTCCTTGCTTAGGATTTGTGTAGGATAAGGAACAGAATAGGTTTTGTTTATTTAAGTTGTTTCTCTTGTACCTAAATGGTCTTCTAACACCTCGATAGCGAGCTCATCATGTGAACCATCTGCCAATCTGGAATGAGAAAAGTTTTTGTCCAGGTTTGGGATTTATAACCTGATTTGTTGGAGAAGGGAACACTGGCCTGAACATGGGATTATACCTGCCACTACTCTAGAAGCAGAGCCACCATCTTCCACCTGAGTAGCTACCAGAGATGGACAGAAGCAGCCATGGTTTCTTAGTTTAGTTGAAGCACAGTAGAGCCCTGTCTTCCCTGATGACAGCGCTGTCAAACTAACATGGGGTGAGAATTTGAACTGGCACCTATGCATCAGGGTGATGGGCACTTTAGGAATGCATAGACAAAAATACAGACAGTATATTGATGGATAAACTAATGTGTGGACTTGTACTTACATGCTGAGGCTCAGAGGTGAATATTCTGACAACTGAAACATTTTGACACAAGTCCTTATTCAGAAAATGTGTGAACTGTTTTGGATTAAATGGAATGTATCTTTACCCAGACCATGAAACGATCCGCAGGAGATTTGAAAAGACTCATGTAACTTGCCTTTCCCACAGTTCTGGCATTACCACTGTACCTCATGTGTCTGCAGTCTCAGAAGGTGACCCTTTGTAATGTGGTCTGATGTGTTTTGGCCCAGGAGATGCTGTGGTGTGAGTGCTAACCTCAGCAGAAATGGATGGATTTAGAAACCTCTCTCTAAGCATTCCCTCTAAAAATTTGTAACTGCAGAGCAGTAATCTGAGATTTATTTATTTTTTTCCAAATACATGAGATTTAAATTTCATTTCAGGAGGAAACCCTGGAAAAACCTCAAGTAAAGAGAATTTTTTCCATGGCATATTTAGCTAGAATAAATCTAGGAGTTCTCAAAAATTCCCATCACTCCCATTCCCCACTCCAGATTTAGATTAGGGTTCAGGGTGGCGGTGTCTGAGGTATTTTGAAGGAAGGAGTAGCCTGTTTCTCCTGACAAGGAAGCTCTTCCCCACTTGATTCATCTGTGGTTTGTGGTAAACTAAAGTGTGTGCATAAACAGTACGAGGCACTCAGGGTTGTTGGTGTGGCTACATTACTGCAAGCTGCCTTAAAATCTCTCATTAGAATCAGTCAGAGGTTGGAGGAACCAATGTTGGAGCCTGAATAGGATACTGTGAAAAGCCAGGAAGGAATCCTTTGTGTTTTTCATATCTTAGGGAAGTTTCCCTTGTAATGGTTTTACCATCATTCTGCCTTTAAGGTTAAAATGAAAGGCTTAGAATCATAGAATCATAGAATTGTTAAGGTTGGAAAAGACCCCTAAGATCATCCAGTCCAACCATTAAATGGTTTATGGGTTTCATTGCAGGGTAATGTTGAAGTCCGAGGGATGTTTATACAAGGAATTTGTAGGCTAACAAACAGCCTTTAATGAGCATTTTGAAGCTGTATATATTTATCAGATCTCTTTGGCAAGACACGAGGAAGGTCTTCTAACTAAGCCTTGAAGAATCTTGCTGGTTTTGTCCAACACTTTGTTTGGTGAGGGCCAGAGCCCTTAAGCCTGGAGTGGCCTTTCTGCCCCAGATCTGACAGCACTGTCATTTGCACTGTGGCACAGGCTGCCCAGGGAGGGGATTGAGTCCCCACCCCTGGTGTATTTAACAAACAGGTAGATGAGGTGCTCAGGGGTAGTGTTTAGGAGAGGACAGGGACGGTTGGACTCGATGATCTTGATGGTCTTTTCCAACCTTGTGATTCTGTGTTGGTGTTTCAAGCTTGGCTAGTTTGGGATCAAGATGTGCCTCTCTGCCAGGACAGTGTGTTTTGTTCTGGACTCCAGGAATTAGCTGTACTCTTAGCTGTGTCTCCCTTACAAATAATTTCCTCATTAATTCAGCAGTTTGCTGGTTGGTGAGTTGGTTTGCCTGTTGTGGCTTTAGCAGCAAATAACTACAATAAGATAGTAGGTAGAAAAATTCAGGATTGGGGTTGCTTTCTTTTGTTTCATCTCAATGTTAGGCATGCCTAAGGTGCAAAATTTAAAATTTGCTTGGAATTTGGTGGTTACTTCATAAAGCTGTTGTGCTATGAAGTGGTCCTCCTCTGGGCATCAGCATGTCAATGGGCATGTCCATGTGAGGTCCACACAGCTGAAGGGCACTACTCTCCAATGCTGTTTCCTTTGGTAGCTGCCAACCTTTACTCCAAACAGCCTTAGATCTCTGCACAACAAGCAAAAGGAGAGGCTCAATGGTTTTGTCTCTGCTCCTGGTTTTTGAGCAAACCATTTTTTCTCCTTTTTCCTTTTTTGGAGAGGGAATAAGGTGATAGGCCTGTTCCTTGCTGATTCCCGCTTTGAGGGATGCATTTCAGGCTGTGTGCTTCCATTTTGCTTTTTTTAATGAAGTAGATCGAGAAAGCCCTGGTCTTGCTACTTGTTCTCTAAAAGACCCTGGGGATGAAAGGCCTCAGAGAAGACTTGATTAGTTTATGTCCTCTCCTTTACCACCCCTCCCCTGTTTAAAAAAAATTTAAATAATGCAGGAATTTATCATCACACCCACTACTTTAAATTAGTGTTTTAATGTAAGCTGGAATATATATTTTTATGTCAAAAAACAATCTATCCATCAGTATGGAGTTTCCACAGAAACTCCAGNGAATATATATTTTTATGTCAAAAACAATCTATCCATCAGTATTTTGAAACTCTAATGTCTGTGTTTAGCAAGCTAGATAAAAATGCTTTGGTTTCAGAGGTTCAGAAACCTCTGGAGGATAAGGTCTAAAAGGGAGGGATCACCAAGTGATTGAAGTAGTGTTGCTGCAAGTGGCAGAGTTGGAAGCTGGACTTGGAGTTGGAGTGCCAGGGCAACGGAAGCAGCAATGTCATTGGGAGGCAAGTGCCATCTGGTGCCCAAGAGAAAAGGATATGGAGAGTTCAGTGGGTCAGACACAAGCCAAAATAGTCAGGTTTGTGGTGGTGGTGGTGAGCAGGAGAGAGTTAGGGTAGAGCTTTGTGGAGAAGGGTTTTGTATAGAAGGAATGTGATTTGGAAAAATCCCACCTTTTACCATATTTGAAGTGTTCTTTGCATACAGAGGTACAAATGTTCAGAGTTATTTTTCAATTCAGTGGGGGCAGTGGGGAGAATGCCAGAGCTGCTGCAGGGTGAATAGACTGTCTTGAACTAGATGCTGAACTGCTCTGCTGGAGATGGAGAAAGCTAATGATGAAAGAGAGATTAATTTATGTTAAAAATATATATATCAAAAGGCCCATCTTTAAAATATCTACAAAAGTGTGTATGGATGACTTAGGGCATGTGATTCCTTACTGCTATTAGCCAACACCAGAGGAGAGTCTGAGCTCCAGATTTTTTAATAGGACAGGTTAAAATTTCTTTTTGAGTGAAAGTTAATATATTTAAATGTACATGAAGAGATTCCCCTGTCTCCTGGAGAGTTAGGACATGACTCTCTGCTCTGTTGCAGCACTTTTCTGCTGGTGCTGCAAATATGCTTTGTACAGGTGTTAAAAAATGCTGTTACGAAGCAGAGAATTAGACCTCGGTATGTAAAATAGGGAGATGATGCAGAGTAATTTGAGTAGGAAATCCTGGGACATTAGTGATGCTCCAAGTGCAAATTTTAATATGGATTTAAGTGCAGAGCTGCTACTGAGGCCTCCAGAATGTTATTTTAAGGTTAATTTGGAAACCTCGTTCGGCGTTTTGGCTGCCTAACAGCCACTGTCATTAGTGAGAGTCGCATGGTTGAGTTCCAGTGCTCTGTTCTGAAAATCTCCCTCTCCTCAGTTGTTTGTGTACATAGAAATAAATGAGCAAACAGACCATTCTTTGAAAAGACAATTTTGTGTATAATAATGTGTTAATGTTTTAATCCAGTCATCTGTACTCCCACAAGGCAGGCAAGGGAGCTTCAGATCTGAGTTCTGAACCTTTTCTTAATGACAGATTTCTTTGGTCAGAAGGAAGTCAAGCTCTCCCTTTGTCACCCTGGCTTATTTTTCAGTCTTGCTGTCTTTCCACAAGACAGCAGTGAGAGATTGCTATGAAACTAATTAATGTCTGACAGACAGATCGAACCAAATATCCAAAGGATTCAGAGTACAGTTCATTCCACTTTACAAAACAGAATACCACAAGGCAAGAAACATATAGATGACATTATTATACTAACAAATAGCTGAGGGAATTTTCCTGCTCATTTTATCCAAATTAGACAATTTAAGACAATTATGGTTAAACTCCCCTCCCAGACTGCAGCTCAGTTACCTTGATGTGTTGGTAGTTGTAAAGAGATACATATGAAATATTACCTAAGAGGGAAGCTGTGTGCTTTAGTGGACCTCTATTGTCTCTCAGAGTGCAACCACAAGGGAGAAATAAGGGTCATGTGTCATATATGCATAGCCAAAGTGTAGAAGATTTATGACTTAGTGAATATGTAGATATGCTAGTGTTCTTGACCAAGCTGTAGAAGCTGTCCTTGAGTGTGTCTGAGGTTTTACAGTTTAAAAAAAAAAGAAAAGGGGGAAAAAAAAAGACTTCAAAGCGAGAAAGAGACAAACAATTATACACACAGAGTCTTGGAACACTTGGGCAGTGTTCTCTGCAATTGCAAAAATAATGACTGCTCATCCCAGTCTCTTGGGGGGAAATTTCCATATTTTTGCTTTCGAGGCACTTTCAAAGCCATTTACTGCCATAATTCATACACCACTGGATTAAGAACCATATGCCTCTTAAAATCAGCAAGAGGCTATGGAGCGGATTTGCTGATTTAAGGAAAAGGCAAAAATAAAAATAAAATAGGCAGATTGAGACCTACTTTTACTTCAAAGGGTATAATAATACCAGTTTGTAAGTCCACTCATTAAGAGACAGTTCCTAATTGATTGGATAGGGTGACAACAAAAAAATATCAAACTCCAGTGTGGTGACCACTGCATTTGATTTCTCTACTTAACTGGTAGCCAAAAGGTACTACAGTATCTGTGATTATTGACTGCACTTTCAACACCAGTGGTATCCAGAGGCTTAAGCAGTGCTTGCAGATCAGGAGAGGAACATTCCATCTGCAAAACAGATATTGTTCTAAGGATGGTCCTGCGACAGGAGCTGTGAGAAACCAGTTTGCTATATCAGATTACAGCATGGTACTAATTCACTTTACTTTTCAGCAGAACTGATTGCACTGTTTAGCAGTGAAACACCTTTCACTGCTGTTACTATTGCCAGCCTGTCTTTTTGGATGATCTAGTTTGTTGTCTGGAAATTCGTGTCTCTTTGGATCTGTGCTCACTTCTCTGTAGAGCAGCCCATCAACACTCTCAGAATTCCAGCTACCTCACCTGTCCATACATAGTCACTGGCTCTGTGAGGGCCAAGAAAGATTTTCAAATAACTGGCTTCTAGTCTGCTTGAGTCTGCAGAGAGCCTGCAAAAATACCTCCAAAAGGGTTATGTGAAGGTCACTGAGGAAACTCCAAAGCACAGCCATGATCATCTCGTAGCTAATGGTGGCAGCAGATGTGTAGTCCCTGTAGTCGTAATTCCTGCACGTGGCAAGGAGATGAGGAGAGGCACAGATTGAGGAGATTGGCATAATTGGCATAATTGGCAACTGCCAGAACTGGCAAAACATCCAGATATTTCAACCAAAATTGAAATCACTCCTCATCTTTGCAGAAAAGAGATAGAGAAGGAAAAAAAAAAGTACTCTGTCATCATAATTTTGATTTCTTTTTCTATTTAAAATCACCTGATAACATCATTCCCAGCAGATAGCATGACATCAGACTAAAGTCAGCATCGGTGCAGAGAACAGGGATCCAGACACAGCATTTGTATCTCCTTGGATAAATGGTTGTTACTAACTCTTCCTAAAAGTGTTGCTGATTTTCCTGTAACAAGTTGGAGGGTGGGGGGTGTTTGTTTTGTTTACTTGCTGCACCAAAGTGCTATTGAAGACAGATTTGCTTCTGCTTAAGTTGGACCTCTCTTGCATCAAAAGAGATTCTAATGCTTTGACCCACTTCCTACTGGACCAGGTGAGGACACCTAGATACAGAGAAATGCAAAGGTCCATCCCCTTTCCCCTGTGTTGCTACTGGTGGTATGAAACAGAGTGAGGTGTTTGGGAACATGATGGGAATTATGTCAGTGCTGGCTCTGTCACTCCAGTAAGGACCTCTGTTCAGTCCACCGGGGACAACACTGTGTTTTGTGGAAAGAACCTTCTTTATATCCCTCTTTAGTTTTAATGCTTGTAACAGCTCTTGGGGAACATTTGCAATAAGTTGCATTGATTTTTCATTTCTCATAAGGTCCCAGCTGAGACTTTCCTTCTATATGGGGTGCTGTAATTTGGGAAAGACTTGGATCAGTTGGAGACAGTTTAGAAGACAACAAGGAGGATAATTGGAACCCCTGAAAATGTGGCCCACAAAGATTAAAAGAGTTTCTGGGCCTGAGGCACTGATGCCTGGAAGGGAGAATTCTTCTCATATACACAGAAGTCTGCTCTCCTGCCTGTGGTGGACAAGGTGGTGGGACTGAGTGGACACTAGCTGCATTTTTAAAAAGCCTTCCAGGTCAGGGAGGTTATTGCACCACTGTTGTAGGTTTCTGGCATCCCACTTACTGTGTCCTGCTAGGAACTGGGTAGATAAACATCTGTTAGAAAGGATGTAATTTGCTTTCAAAGGGAAAGTGACCTTTATGTCGAGGTCCCTTCCCACGGTAGGATCCTCTGTGTCTCCATGCAGCTCCTGAACCTTCTGTTGTTATAGTGTACTGTTTGATTCCTGTGAAGAGGCTACGTGAATGAGGAGGAATTTCCTACTTCCCTCCTTTTCCCGGGAAGATGCTATCGGTAGGTGGAGAACCTCATTGCCACACTCTTGGTTTGAGGAAAGACTGTGTGTTTGCTGGGAATTTCATAGGGCTCAGCAAGTTCAAAAGCAGCTGGAAAAGTAAGAAACCAGGGATCTGTGAGGCAGGACTTGACTGCTGTTAATATACATCATGACCCAGCACAGATTGTATCTGTCACATGGGGCTCTTGGTGTTTACAGAGCAAACTCCAGTTCCCTGGAACAAACTGCTCTTTCTTATTTCTTTTTATTCTTTCCTCTTTTTTTTAATTTTTTTCCCTCTCCCCTGGACCAACTGGAGATCATGCCTTAATTGTACCATAAATGCTCTGGTTTCTTGTGTTTCAGTGTTCTGTAAGTTAATAGAAGAGGTTCACATGTGTTGCATTCTAGTGTCCTTGAGTCTTCCCCGGCAAATGTATTTGCTGAGAGAATTCAGCTTAGAAAATGAAACCTTTTGTTTTTCCTTAATGAGGAAGGGTAGCTACTTCTTGTGCTTTGAAGGGGCTTGTAAACCTCTACATCTGCTCTAAGGGAGAGCTGCTTCTCTCTTAATCTGAGTGAATCCTGAAAAGGACTGAAACAGGACTTGGGCCCGATGATGCGAGTCTATTTTTTTTTGCCGTTCATTTCTTCTTTTGGTCTTAAAAGCTTTCACACAGAAACCTGATTTAAACCTCCAGTCTCCTCCTTTCCCTGCACCAGATGCCTAGGAAATCTGAGGATATTGATTAAGCCCCCCAAATACATGCCTCGGAATTCACTTTTTACTCCTGTCTGAAAGAGCAAACAATCACGTGCCTGCAATAATGTAAATTTTACTTTCATTATGACCGTACTCCTACAAGCTAATTACATTTCAGACACAAAGCCTGTCAACTTCCCTGCTCCGTGGGGATAAAGGAACCTGCTGGGTAAAATAGCCACCACTCATGTGTTATTTCAGGAAATATCTAGCCGACTGTGGGAGAAAGTTCTTGTTTTTGTATTGGAGTAAAGAAACAAAACAGGAAAACTCTAGTAGATTTATAGTAAATGTAAGTGGCCATAATGATCAATATGATTGGACAGCATAGTTTAAAATTAATCACAGTCTTTGTTTAAGGAACCTGTCTGGTTTTGCCTTGCATGTTCTTTTTCATATTTATTGAGAACACTGACTGAAATTGAGACCCTTTCCACTGGGATTTAAAGTAGTGTGTTTTCCTTTGCAGCCAGGGTGGGCCTGAGCTACTCCAGAGGAGTGTTGGAAAAGCAGCTAAATTCTCCCCCACTATTTGTTACTACTGAAGTCCTACAGGTTATCACCCTGACCAGCTTAACCAGCTGCTGAGGAGAAGAAAACACTCGGTTGGTCCTTCTGCACTTCAGTGCTAGTGCAGCCAATTTAGTTTCGAGAGCTGTTTTAACTAAGTTCTCTGATTGATTTATTTATTTTAATCTCTTTTTTTTTTTCAGTTAAGCAACTGAGAGCACTCACAGATCTGGATTTGCCAGCTGAAATGTGAAGGTGGCAACTTGCAGCAGAGGGGTGGTGCACAGCCAAACAAACCAGGGGTGAAGGCAGCATCTTTCACCGCATGGCCCTTTCCATATTACGCTTCTGGGTGGAACATAAAGGCCCTTCCAGAGGTAGGTTTAGAGGCCCAGCTGACAGGTGCTAACTTGCTTAGCTGCTGTGCTTTGATTGCATTTGATTGCGTGCCCGTAACCTGAGCAGATTCCAGAAAGGAGTCATATTCTACTTATGGCATGTTCCTTATGCACTACATCATGGGTTTGGCGTGCAGCTTGGCCTTGTTGCAGCACTCAGGGGAAGGAGTAAACCCAAATGAGTGTGAAAGAGTTTTTGTGGGCAGTTGGTGTTTTCTAGCCTGACCTAAGCCATGAGACAGGACATATTTGTTTTGGTTGCTCCTAGTGTTGAGCTGTGATTTGGTGGGGGGGAGCCCACCCCACAAGGCATAGCATTATACCTTCTCTCTCACTCTACTTCTGAACATGGGGCTGAGAAGCTGCAGAGATGTCTTGGTGTGTTGTCTGAAATGGGTGGAATAACAGTGCTGGGGGGAGAGGCTGAGAGATGAGTGAACAGGAGGGGCTTGGTGATGAATTCTTATTTAATTGCCCCCAGTAAATGAACTCCACATACTTAAAAGGATGCCAGTTCTACTCAAGAAGCAGCTGATGGGAATCATCCTTTCTGAGCAGCTGCCATATTGCAAGTTACTAAACATCAACTCATTCTCACGCAGTGTGGCAACACTAAGCATGACGGGAGGTCAGGCTCCACTCTCATTGTTTAAAGTTAAAACTTCACTAATAGCTTCAAAGCTTTGCCAGATTTTATCATGATAACATGATGAAATATCATCTGATTACATGATGTCCAATATCTTCAGCTTCATAAGGGCTCTGTTGGTAGAATGAGAGTCCGAACACACAAGGACACAGCTTCCAGTTACTTGAGTATCTCAGTGAAATCAGTAGGAACTGGTGTTTCAGCGTTGATGTGAATCTGGTCTACAATGTGTAGCACTGTACAGTATGTGTCTGGATGTTTAACAGACTCAATCAGGGTGAATGGTACTTGGGCAGTTGTCAGGAATTATTGCTGTGTGAGTTACTACTTAATGCTTTTGGCCTGTCACTAATGAAATCATGTGATGTGCTTCCCCATTCAGAGTCCTCAAAGCCTGTGCACAACCCATACACTCCATAAGACCTCAGAGTTGCATGAAAATGATACATTGGCTTTCTGCAGGGCTTTTTTTTTTTTTTCCTGGGAAACAGTCACCCTGCAAAGTCTCTAATGAAATTATATAGTCATATTCATGGGTGTTTGTCAATCCCCTAGACTTTCCAGTTTGAGATATCCACTGGAATGTAGTAGTGCGTGATTTCTAGGACATGGGGATTCAGACCCTCTGGTTTGCTGATTAACTGCCTTCTTCAGTGGAACAACACACTCTTGTGCTAGTGAGAAGTGGTCCCAAAGGACTGAGGAAATAGGAGTGCAAACTCAAGTTTTATTCTAATGTTTTTAAATAGCTCTGTCCTTGGAAAAAAAGCACAAATACTCCCTTCATATATGAAATGTATCCAGATGTTTAGGTAAACATGTAAGTATACTGTTAAGTAGTGCTCAGTGAAACACTTTCTTCATGGAGTAGTTGTTCTTGTGAATGTACTTATTGGTGTTTGGAAAGGAAATGGTGGAAGTGGTGAGGAAATGGTGGCTTAAAAAAACCCTCGTAGTGCAAAGTCTTTTTTTCCATATATTATCATGAGTATTTTTAAGATGTATTGTATACATCCTAAATACATAATTATATGCTGTCTTGGCTGATTGCATAAATAATATTTTTTTAAATATAAATTAACAAATGGAGTGCAATAGCTTCAATGTGAGGAACATATTATGAGTTTTACAAACCTGCCTAATTATGCACTTAACCAAGACATGAGGACAGTTTCTCCAGAGCCATTCTGGCCTGTCAAGTAAATAATGTGCATTTTACAAAACCAACTAATTATGGATTTACCCACGGGACTGTAAAAGATCTGAAGATGCAGGTAAGTAATATGCACTTTATAGCTAACCATGCATGGGGAATTTAATTTAATTAAAAATGCGGTAGGTAAAAAAAGAAAGAGTAAATAATGCCTATAATCCCTCAAAAGCCAGGAAATTCAAGTTAAGTTAGCTTCTGTGCCATCTTGAAAAAAAATCAGTACACCAGTGAGAAATATTGAGGAGCAGGATCCATGTGGGTGGAAGTATTTTTGCTGAAGGAGATATCATTGCTTTCCTGGAGCTCTCTGATTCACAGGGTCTCTTCTGTCCATTGGGACTTTCAGATTCAGGGCTCCTCTTAAAGATCACATTGTAGGTTCAGGTGTATGACGTGCCCAATGGCTGCCATTAGTCACAAGTACACATGTTTTTTACTGGAGATTTTTATTCTAGATTGGCCACTGTCTTGACTAGGGTAAAAAGAAAAAAAAAGGATGGAAAGGAGAGGAAAAGTAGGTTTGTATTTGATTTTATTGATATGCATTTGCCAAGGTGCTGGAGGAATTTTTGGATCTGCTTAGGGGATATGAAGATGATTTACTGTAAGCTGACACACTGCTCTTTCTGAGCCACTAGAAAGGAAACTCTTAGGCTTGAACACTCCATCACGTCTCTTTTTGAAATACATTGTATGTAAAAGAAGGTAAAAGGTGTCACCAAGACTTTTTAAAAGTCTTGAAGAGACAAACATTGTGAGCTTAATCCTGCAAAGTGCCAAAGCCATTGTGCTTATTTCAGTGCATCACCAACCTCTGTATGCAACTGCCTGAAAATTTGTGCCCGAGACTGATGTTTCACCAGACTCCCTTAGAGTTTTTCAAATCAGGGGGATCCAGGTCTCAGGTGAAAGCATAATTAGGAACATTAACTAGAGTAAATGAGTAGTCAACTGTCTGTACATACAAACCCACAGTTCAGTGTACTAAACCAGTGGTTTTTTTAACCCTTTTTTAACTGAAGGGTTTAACAGGTGAATCTGAAAGACAGCACATTGCCTTAGGAAACAGTCGCCCAACATTAAAGCAGCAAACAGTCAGTTAATGGTGACCCATCCTTTACACTTCTCAAACAGCATACAAAACAATTTTATTTATTTTTGATCCTTTGCCCTTTTTTTTTTTTCTACTCTGAAAAATGATGTTGGGACAGCTAAAATGCACTAGTCCCCTCTCAGATTGCTGGGCAATACGCAAATACATTGTCTGACATTTTCCCCCAGTTTTATTCACCAAAGTTGTGTTCTGAATATAAATTCCTGCAAGCTATTGAGATCACAAGTATGAAATCTGAAACTGCTGGTTCTATGATGATAAAGGGACATGCTCTTTAAAGGAACCCGTTTTTTGCTGCAAGCAATGAACATGCTCTGTGGAAAGAGACCTAGATTTGAAGTAGAGTTTGAAATGCTGCAGGGATTGCATTACATCCTTCTAACACTCTCCTTCCGTGGTCAGATAGAAGCTTTTTTTTTTATTGTTTATGTGTTTACTTTGAGAATATGAGATTGGAAAACTTCTATTAACCCTCTTCTTGGCTCCCTTTCTTCCACCGTCCTTCCCTGTCACCCACCTCTCCAGCATTTACTGAGTATAGCGGTTCTATTTCAGATCTGAAGAACTGTATTGTTTAGCCACAAAACCATCTTCTCCAGCTTTTTCTCTTTCCTTAAAAATACACTATTCCTTTTAAAACACAAAGTGGATTTTCAGTATTCAATTGCTACTGAAACCAGATACAGGATTTTATTAGTAGGAAATCAAGTTTCATGCTAGGAGAGATTGGAGCACAGTCAAATTAACAACGTGGGTTGTGTTTTAACTGTATTATGGTCTTGCCATTCCACTTGTGGTTTTCCCCCTCCTAAAAAAGTAAAAAACTTATAAAAAAAACCCCAAAAACCAAACCCACCCAAATTGATGTTTATTGCTTAGAAATAGCTGCTTTTGCTCCAGATACTTTGGAAAGCAGAGGAGTGAGATGAGCTAGTGGGCAAGCTGTGAGGGTTTCTGGACCAAATGCTGCAAATAAAACTCACCTGGAGCTTTTGAGGAGTGAAAGATCAAGACTGCAGTGAACAATTTCTCACCAGCAATTGCCTTGACCGTTGGGTCACCATTGGAAAAATAATATTATAATCTTTATATTAACTTCAGTAGTTTCTTTGTGTCAATTGCTCCTATTGTCGCAATGCTCAGCTAAGCTGGCATGGTGGGAGGTGTATTACTGGACTGCTTAAGAGAAGACTTGCTGGAGTTCTCAAGCAAGGTGAATAGGACTTGGAGAATCTGACAAAAATGTTTTATCTGAGCTGTTCTCTTAATTAAATTAGTCCCATTCCAATAGCCAGCTGAATAGTGGTGTCAAGGAGGAGACAGCCACCTTACGAAACCTCTCCTGTAAAACTTACTGTATTTTTAGATTCTTGGATTCTTTCAGTGCCATCTGTAGCACACACATCACATTCTTCACCATGCCTTTACCTTACAGAAGTAGATGAAGAATAAGAAATTATTTTATCTAGGTCAGAAAGGGAATATGCTGAGAAAACTCCTTTGTGAAGGGAGAAATCAAGCCATCACACAACATTAGGGAACGCAAGACACGTTAATTTAGATATTCGTTTGCTGATTTTAGTGGCATCGTGTCAGGATCATGTATCAACCCATGCTGATGTTATTGCTGGCTTGAAAAAACAAATCCTTGCCTTGGCTTTAGGCAATTTAAGAAACAGTTTTAGTTCTGAGCTTCTCTGATGCCTGATGGCCCAACCCTGCTCCCTCCGCCTGTTGGGGGGCTCTTCACCAGCCGGTACCTCTTGCTGAGTGATTAGGACCCACCGGGTTTGGCCCTGAGAACCTCAGGATGGGTGTGTGAAGCGTTCCTGAGTCTGAGCAAGGAAATCGCGGGGAGTTTGGGGAGTGGTTTAGGGGTTTTTTCTTCTTTTTCCCCCTTTAGCTTTCCTTCTAAGCACGCCAAGAATTCATCGGGAATTCGAATCCAAACCCTGCGGGATTCTCCTGAAGCAGAGGGCAGAGGCGCGCCTCGCACAGGGCTTGACAGCTCCCGACGGCGCCGCAGGACAGGCGGAGCGGCTGCGGAGCGGCGCGGCTCTACCGCGGAGTGTGAGTGCCCTCTGCTGCTCCCGGGAGCGCGGCACAGCCGCCACCGCCGCTTCCCGGCCTTCCCAGCGAAGGTGCGGCCACCCAGAGCCGCGGCTTCTCCTGGGGATGCTCGGGGAACGAGCACCGGCTCGCTGAAGCCCGCTTAGAGTCCCGGCAGCAGCCGGTGGGGTTGGCACCCACTGGAAACGCCGTCACGGGTTGAGGAAGGTTTAGGTTTTTTTCACACTGGTGAGTTGTTTTCCAGAGCTGTCGTAACATCTTTGAGCGTGATCCCAGTGCCTGTGCACGAATGAACTGAAACGCTTTGAAGTATTTAAAAGTCAATTTTAATGTGTTCCCTTAGTGCTCAGGTCATTTATGGTCGTGGCTCCTGACTCACTTATTTATAAATGAATTTACTGGGAAAAAAATAATGTTACGTTTCCAAGGTGGAACTTTTACAAAATCTGTAAGTATTTAACTGTGAAGTATTCAGATTGTTTTGTTCTTCTCCATATAACTTATACTGCCAGCAGCTTTTATGGAATACTAATACTCTCTCATACACATTACATATCTAACACTACTAATTACAAATTACATTTTACACATGCTTTGAAAAGGAGGCTGCAACACTCTGTAGAATATTCTTTTAAATAGCCTAGTACAATATTAAATAATCATTAGACAAAGATTATTATAAAATCAGGCTGCCAAATTACTGACTTTGTGTTTTCTGTGGTCCTAATCTTTCATTTCTTCCTCAAGCAAAACTCCCACTGATTTGAAGAATGAACACAAGATTTAGGTCTGTGGCAGCAACATCCCCATGAACTATGTTGTAGCTGGATATGGTATTTCAGTATTATCTACAGATGAGGTGCAGAACATATATATCGTGAGCCTGCAACTGGGAAACTTCACAGCTCTTTGCCAAGTGGTCAGAGGACACTAAGTAAGTCCTGTCGTGTCTCCACAGCTGCAGTTGTGACTGTCAGTTGGAAACAGTGCAAGTGAATTCCAGGTTTACAATAAGCAGCATATCAAAATCTGCTGAAAAAACCCCTCTCCAGTTCTGGGGCAGTTGCTCCCATGGGAGCCATGGAAAAAAAATGTGTCCTGTGGTGGTACGTTGTACTGAACGGAAGCGGCTTACACAGTATCTCGTGGTGACGTCTTTTGATTCATTAAAAATTCCTCCATTCTTCTCTTGTCCCGAGTTCAGCACTATTCCAGATAGAGTCTTAAGCAGTTTAAAGTGTCACCATGAAATTAATGCTGTGAAAAATCAATACAGTTGTAATTTAATGCCATACAAGTTAGCTCGAAGTGAATGTGCTGTAGAATTGACTGGAAGGAGCATCCCACAAGTAGTGCAGGTGGCACAATACATCTGTACCTCCTGACACCTCAGTTCAAATATGTGTTTGTTTTCTCGGCTCAGATCAGTATTTTTTCATGCTCCCCACAATGATGTAAATCAGAACTAATTTAGTAGTCCCTACACATGAAATGTGTGTTGCAGGAGTCTGCAAATCAGGACTGAAGTGCCTCGACAAAGCCGTGTGTGGTAAATTCCCACACAGATATATCTTCCCTGTATCTTTTTCTGCTCTGTGCTATTGTTCTTTTGCCTCCACAAGGATTGAAACTCACGTGAAATCTGGGAGATAAATCAAGTTCATAACCTTAAGTGGATATGCAATTCCTCAGAATACAAACCTGATGAAGACAGTGAGACTAAGACAATTGTGAGGTAGCGGACTAGCCTGGGGGTTTCCTTTAATGTCATTTCTTCTGCAGTCAGACCCTGGCAGAAATTCAGACCTGGTACAGGCAGGAGCTCTTGAGAACTACATGAGATCCTGGGCTAATGAGACTTCTCTTAGTGCTGCTTGCTGAGTTCATGGTGAATGTCAACAGTTTCTGCCCTAGGAGGTTGCAAAGAAAGATGCAAATCTGTGGCCGAGTTGAAGGCTGGGATAAAACTTGAATGAATGACATTCAAGCAAGGTCTGTGGTGGGAATTGGCTGAAAACAGGAAATGCTGGGATCTTGGATGTCAGCATTTCTATGCGTGGGTAGGTGAGTACAAGCATGGAAGAGAACTGGTATCTTGTCTTAAACCTGTGTTTTTAACTTTAAATACCATACCTGGTAACTGAGTCATCTTCATAATGCAAGTATATTCTGTCTGTTTGGATCCTTAGTCCAGAACTTGTCATCTCATCTCTTACACACTCAGAATTTTAATAGCTAAATTTGAAACTGAAATTTTTTGAGCGTTGGGACTTAGGCCTTCATCTGAAATAGAGCTCTGGATCCAGGCACGGCTTAATAAGCTTGGCCTTCTTATAAACACCATTTGTCTTTTCTCTTTAAGAGGTTCTCTACAGGGAGTCATGGGTGATCAGGGCTCCCAAAAGCTACCATATTACTATACCATGAATCATCTGGTGAACTGGCCATTGTTTAAACACCTCCCCCTTCAGTTCTGGCACCTCATTTTCAGCTATGGGAGGCTGGGGAGTAGCTCTCATGAGAACTGCTGAGAATATGATTCTGTGAAATAGCAGAGGTAGTTTTGTAAGAGCATCTCGCACAGTATCATAAAGTACTGTAAACATCTCACATAGGATCTGTCACATAATAGGTCTGACATTGATTTACAAGTTGTTAACATATTGCAGCTCTGGAACTGGAGAGAGTACAGCAAATTAACTTAACTCTAGCCTCAAAATGAAGCAATATTCATCGCCTCAACTGTTACCAACTTTGTTGCCTTTTTGATGCCTTGCAAAACTAGGGAGGTGGTGGGCTACTGTTTGCACTTTCCTTAATGTCAGAGTTTCCTCTTATGTGTTTCCCTTTAGAATAATGGCACTTGAGCAGTCAGAACACGTGGTCTTGTAACTCTACAAAATTGTGGCATTGTTAACTCAGTGCAAGTTGTTCAAGAAAAGTTTAGGAAACTCAGAGCTGTGTCTGTACTTCTGCAGGAACACCTATGTCCATCTGAAGAAGTTAGCATGGCACAGGGCAAGTGTTTGCTAGAATGCTTTCAAAAATAATGTCAGACCAGAAGTGAAGTACAAATCCTTGATCATATGCTCTGGACCTTTCCTGCATCCCACACAAACCCATCGGCTACAGCTTTAGCAAGCCCATCTCTCTCACCCCTTTCTGCATTCCTTTCACAGCTTTCACAGCTCTCAGCTGCTTGGTTCTCTCCATCAGTTGGTTTCAGGTTACATCCATGGGGGATGGCCCAATCCTTATGCATGCTACCTTTCCCTAGATGGAAAGTGTGTGTGGCCTTCTGCCTTCCTTGGCTCCCTTCTAGAGTAGGGAGATTGTTCGACACTGATGGAGGTTGTGTCTCCATCTTGAGGTTCCTTCTTAAATTGTTGGTCTGGGCTGCTTGGCAGCTTTTGTCCTTTTACATGGATAGTGTGAATATATAAAATAGCTATAACAGAGAGGACACTTCTGCTGTAGGTTTAGAAGCAATCTTGGTGGCAGTGAAACCCAAGAAGCCAATAAGGCCTTATGTGGTTCAGTAGCCATATCGAACATTTTTGGCTGTTTTAAGCTCCACACACATACACACCACCTCTAGGCTAACAATGCAAATTTGTGAGGATAATTGTATATCACTTTCATATGCAGGTCCTTTTATTGAGAGGAAATATCAGAAATTAAACCTTACAAGTATCCAGAAGCAATTATAAAATGAGTAGATTATAGTGGTAATACTGTAAATGGGAACTCACTGAAATGTCAAAGTACTTGCCATAAAATGTAGCAATAATATGATACTAAACACAATACATTGAGCTTTCAAATATTAATACCTTTATTATTTTCTCTATTAATACTGATAAAGTTCAAACAATCATCACCAAGCTGATCAGGGGAATAATAATATCATTACCATCATCTGCTGGAGGGAGCTATAATGGTGCTGTCATTCTGTCCTACTGGAAGATCACTTACGAACTGAGTTGGATTCTGACATAAATCCCTGGAGGTAAATGACAGGACATTACAAGGCTCAGAGGATAATTGTAAACTCACATGCTAATGACTCAGACTTGTAGAGATACCAATCGTAACAAAAATGGTAACAAATAGTAAATTAATTTTTCAGCTTGCTTGGTGCTGTCTGCTCAGAGAAGAAGTTCATTGTACTTGAAGGCTTAGTGAGCTTTGCTTGCTATATTTATTCTATTATTATTTCTTTTATAGTGATCTTTATGTAATGCCACCCTTCGTGCCTGGTTTATTTAATGACCTAATCAGCAGGCAATTCCTGCCTGGAGTTTTCACAGAATGGATATGCCTTTTCTTGCACAAATACCTGTTTGAAGAGGAGGCCTCTGAACTACTCAGACCAAGGGACCTCTGACAGATCCAGATCTATCATGTTGGGTCATGTGGAAGGTCTGTCAAAATCTGTGTGTATATCTGCATGTAGCCTTGCGATGCCAACTGTGGTAATTAATACCAGCATCTAACATGGAAATTCTGAGCCAAGCCCTGTCTGTGTGTGTGTGGTACCTGGGTTTTCTCTTTGGTGTGTCCATGTATTTTCATATGGCTCAGCTCTACTCTCACGTTCACTGGCATGAATCTGTCACATCTTGCTGAGTGCTGAGAGGACGTGACTTTGTCATCTGCTGAGCATTCTGCTTTTCATCAGAATGTGTACCCTGCCCTTCTCTTTGAAAGTGTGTCAGGAGAGACGCTGAAGGCACATGCTTCGTATTAAGCGTGCATGTGAGTGCTCTCTTGGCTTGGGAGCACAGTGCTTGCCTTCCTGTGGGAACAGAGCCTTCCAGGTAAAAGCAGAAATAGGTCCTTCTACACAAAGAACACAATATGTCCCTCTTATCTATATGAACTACAGGTGTGTCTGTGAGAGATTTTCTTACTATTTCCTTGCTATGTCTCCTTTTTCCTCCATGTTTATGTTTTGGTCGTGTAAAATGTGGAGAACTGAGTAAAACTAGCCCTCTTCTTTGTCCTGAATAAAACAGATATCAAAATTCCACATTGATACACTGGTTTGGTGGGTTTTATGTTTTGTATAAGCTGTCAAGATCTGCAAAATCAAGTCCCACCAAAGACAGAATCTGCTAAAAAGAGCTATATCAAAATATTTACATTAAAGATAAAACTAATATATAAAAAGTATGTTCTTATTTAAAGGTATAGATATTCCTAAAGGAGCTTATTGTGGATACCTGGTTTAACATCGGGACGTTGCTACCAGCTAAGGATGGGTTGAGGAGTAATGGGCCCTCAGGCAAGGCTGAAGGCCATGGTTATTGTAAGTGATGGTGACATTTCTGTGTCATTGTGGAGGAATCTGTTGCTGATCATGTACTTCACAGGTATGTTTTTAAAGTTGGGGTTTTTTTGTTTAGAAACAACAACAACAAAAAGGAAAGTATTTGCAGAAGAGCAGCCTGTGCATTTAATTATAATACTGAATACCAATTAATAAAAAACATCAAAAATAAGTTGCTGGCTGCTGTATAATTAGGTATCTACACCCATCAGATCAAAGTATGCAAATGAACTACATTCTAATAAGCCTCACTGTTTAGCTCAAGAATGATAATGAATCTAATTTGCCTGCCTTAACTTAGCCAAAGCCACTAACTATGTGATTTTCTTTTCTTTGTATATTTTTTTTGAGTTGGTACAAAAATGAGATAATCAATAATGGGGGATAGTCTCCTGAGTGATTCCCACTAATGCTAATGGGAGTTAATTGCTTATATTTAGAGGAGACTGTGCAGTTCTGGCACCCCAGTGAATATAAATTACACAGCGGTGGAGATTGCACAATGGGCTAAATCATCCCCACCCACAGGAGGAGGAAAGTTATTTGGGGAAAAACACTTTATTCCATCTGCGGCGTCTTGTCTGGCTGCTCATGGGAGGGTTTTCCTGGCCACCCGAGAGCAGCTTCCTTGGGCATGTCACAAAGAACCGGACCTGGGACCTGTGGGATGTGTCCTTGGTGCCCATGGCCTCTGGGAAAGAGGAGCTCCCTCTGAGTTGGCAATGCTGCTGTCCCCTGCCAGCACCGTGCTGCTTTGTGTGGCTTTTGAGATGGCAATGCAGGGTTCACTGTGCCAGGAGGAGCCAGCTCTGGGATTCCTCCTATTTATCTGGCATCAGACTGATTTGGCTGTCCCAGCTTCAGACTCCACTGTGTTTCTTTGAGCTCTCTGCTGAATAACCACAGAAAAGGGAACTGTGTCTTGTCTGTGCTCCCACACTTTCCCAAGTTTCGCTCACATTTTATCCCCTGCTCCCTTCAATCAGCTCCAGGGCACGGAGGGAATCTCTGCCACAGACTGTTGGCACACCCTGAAATCCCTGGCACAGGGCACAGAACCTGTGGGGTTTCATTTACCCTTTGTTGTGTTGGTATCTGGTTGCTGTGGTGGATCATTGAAGGGCTTGGAAAGTACAGCTGGAAGTACAGCATCAGCTCAAGGCAGTTCCAGCTCCTGAGGCTTCACGCTGTAGGGTCAAGCAGCCACGTGGTGCCATGCTCTTCATCATCTGGGCAGTATTGCCTGGAGGAAGGTCCCAGCCAGCAGGTCTAGAGGTTAGTTTGGCACCTTGGAGGTGTCCCATGGTGAAATGACAGTCTCTGCTGGGATATCCAAGGAGCAGCAGAGTCTGTCATTTCCCTCCCCGCTGGCACAGGCACGGTATTAACAGGGAAAATGGAGTTTTAGGAGTTTGTCAGAGCCTGGTTTGAAGGGCTGTGTAGGGATGCTGGATGGTTAATTCCACTATTAACATTATGTAGGAGTGAGACTCTGTCGCTTCACTTCTTAGTCTCCGAACATACTATTTAAATTAAATTGGCCTGACATGCTTTTATCCATTTTTAAACAGAAACAAGACAAAACAAACAAAAGCTATCACAGTTTAGCTGAGTCTGTGAAAAGTGCTGTATTATCTTAGCTACAAAAAAAACCCCGTAGACTTATTTGAAGATGAAATTTTGCATATTGTTAGTCTATAATTTAGGCACTTCAGCATTTAAAAAATTATATGGCTGAGTTATTTACAGCAGAAGAGAGGGAGTTGTGCGTACAGATTAGCTTCTTGTCATCATGTTTTTAAATCTGTAATGTGCATAATGGAGTCAGCTGTACAATGGTAATTTGCAAAGCCCCATTGATTTCAATGAAAGTGCAATGAGGATGGTTAAAGGTATTGGGAGGGATGGTGCTTCCAAATGAAGAGAGATTAGAAAGGCCAATATTAGCAA
The DNA here is from genome assembly GCA_013399135.1 of Heliornis fulica. NCBI lineage: Eukaryota > Metazoa > Chordata > Aves > Gruiformes > Heliornithidae > Heliornis > Heliornis fulica. Next base: position 42,877 of record VXBZ01001230.1, on the reverse strand, counting down.
AAGGAACAAATAGAAATGAATGGGTTCAGACAGAAGGCTTACGATACAGAAGTCCAGGCATAGGTTAGCTGAGCACTATAGAAAAATCCCCCCATATTTAAACTGAGCTGAAAAGGGTCTGTGACTCCATTTAAGGAATTTGACTGACAAATACACGTTTTCATTTCTTATGAGCTGCATTTCAAACTGATGCTCACATCTGCCCACTGCTTTTTAGCTCGTTCATTACTCTTGTGTTTTATCAAATGAGCAGGAAAGTGCTGTGAGCACCCAGCATGTGTGGCTGATGCCTGCTTGAGCAGGGACCAGGAGCGGTGCCAAAGAAGTGAGTGGAGAAGTGACCTGCTCTCAGTTGCTCCCAGCTTTGCCAAACCTGAACTGCTTGAGCAGAAGTTATCTGTTCCAGCTGTCTCACTTAAGCTCTAGGCTTTGGAGAGCTTTGGCTGAAGTGACCCAGCTGTTTGCAAAGATGAAGCTAGGAAGAACTGCAGGCTGACCTTTTCTTTGGATGCCTCAGGAAGGCACTCGCAGGTACTGGTGGAGAGGCAGCCTGTGCATTGGCGATGCCTCTGAGGAGTTCTGGATTTGTCTGCCCTGAGCCTTGGCCAAAGGAAATTTCTGAAGCACAGTGTGAATCAAGAGTGGATGAAGTTACATCTGTTTTCAAGGACTCTTTGGATTGCTGGGCAGAGAGGAGTGGCAGGACAGTGGTTCGTGCTGCGAATTAGTGTCCCGCTGTCTGGTTACTCGCTTGATGCGTGATGCGTCCCAGCTCAGCTGTTCACCCTCTGGCACACTGCAGTGAAGCTGCTTTCAGCTCCTGGTGGAGTCTGTTTAGTAGTAAAGCTGACACAGCCCTCCTTCCCTCATCCACTTAGCAGTAAAAGCTTGTCCTGGCCCTTCTCTGCCTTCTTAATACATGTATTTGGCTTCCACCATGAGCTGCTGCTTTGGTCACAAAAAAAGCCGTTTGAATTCTCTTCCTCCTTTTGCTCAACATGAGCTGAACTAAGAGACTCACCAGCCCTCTCCTTTTCAGGTTTTGTTTCTAAGCAAACACTATCACATGAAGTCACATCACAAAGTCATCTCGTTACTGGTTGCTAAATCATTTGCCAAAGGAATGTCCTGTTCCTGGGAAAGGAGGAGTGAGGTTTTGCTGGGACATCTTTGAGGAAGTATCTCAAGACTGTTCCAAACACCAATGGCGTTTCCTTTTACTGCTGTGAGAGGATGTCCCTCAAATGTTACAAATGGCAGCTTCTGGGAATCAGGTGTAAAACATCATCAAAGGCATAAGTCAGAGAAAAGATGACTTTACCTATCTACAAAAAGCAAGTTTGCCATCACCAGAAATACCATCAGTAAAGACTGGGAGTTGCCAGTTCTGTGATAAGTTGCTGTTTTGCTGTCTTTGTTGGTATCTTTATCAGTGTCTGGCATCTTAGAAGTTCTGTTGATGTGGTTCTTTGCTGTTGGATGTAGTTCTGTTCCTATGTGAGAATTTTAAGTAGATGATGATGTTTCTAGTTTTTAAGGGATGATGTATGTAAGGCACTTGATGCTGTAACTTTATATCATGCTGAGGAAGAAGTCTACTCAGACATTTGCAGGACTATTTTGTTATTCACCTTTAATTCCCCTCTTGAAACTCAGTTGTGACAGGATGCTGTGCATAAACTAAGCAGTGGCTAGGCAGACAGTGTGCAGAGACCTCTGCCCATCAAGCTGACCACTATTATCACAGTGATTTTTTTTTCTAGCCCTTTCCCATTTGTCTGTATGTAATCACACACCTTGTGCCTTGCCTTACGACAAGCTCCCTTTAAGGAGTTCTGTGCTTGTGTGACACCCAGCGTAATGACGCTTTGCTGAGGATTGAGGTACTACATAACTGTTACTAGCAAGTGTCATAAACACGAGGGTATGTACAGGTATATGCACATATATGTGTAGGTACATGCATGTGGGGAAGGGTTTTCAAAACAGTGAGAGGTACTGCAGGAGATCTGGTTTAAAAACTTCCTTCCACCTCTTCAGTTTTTTCTTTGTTAGGGCCGTTTCATCCTTTAATGATAATAACGACTGCACCTTATTTTTAACATAAGCATAACTGTCTTCCATTCACTGAGGAGTCAAAACCCTGCTTTTTTCTGTACAACATGGACTTTCTATATGTGTGTTGTGACATTAAGCCATATGAACTGTCCTGAAGTGTTAGAAACAATTTCTTTCTTATCAACTTGTCATCATTTATTACCGGTCTCATCAGCAACAAAGGTACAGGGAAAGATAGCAATCCTGCCAAGGAACAAAAAGAAATATCAGGATTCATTTCAAGGTGTTCCATGTCTCTGCATTTTAAGAACTAAAACCATCGAAGCAGCTAAATAGTTATGTCAGTGCTACTTAAATTAAGCCAGTTTTACATGACTGAGCTATAGGCTTTTTGTATAGGTCTGCATCACCAATAATCTCATTTTTAGCACAGTTTTAACAATAAAAATAATACTTCATTATCTTTGTAGATAGTCAAGTGTATCTAGACTGCTTTTAAATTCCAACTTCACTTTTGTAAACTGTGTTATGAATAAGGCATGCAGCAATACATCCGTTGAAATAATTGTATCCTCAGCTTTTAGGAAGCAGGGAGATATTTGGGGAAATATATTTGCATGCAAATTGGGTTGGGTTTTTTTTTTGTTAGGAGGCATATTTATTTTTTTAAGATTCCAAATGTCCCAAAAGACTGCAGACATTTTGTGGCCGTCTGTTACGTTGGACATGTAGGGCATGTGGTAAACTCTACATCTCATCGTGTCGAGACAACTGCCTTGTTTGCCAAGATGGTAAAATAAATTTGAGAGATATTGTATACTCCTGCATACTTGTAAGTGAGCATAAAGGGCATATGAAAAGGACATCCATTCAGTCTTTCTCTGTCTTTATATACGTAAACATAGCAGAGCCTCTTGGATGACACTTTTATTGTGGTAAATCTACTGACTTGAAAGGGGATAACTTGTGTAGAGAACTGACATTCAGATCAGAGATGGAGTGTTAAGAAACCGATTTCTGTGTGGTTGAGCCTGGACATAAGTGCAGTTTTTCAATCCAAAGTGTATTTTATTGTGAAATATGTTCTTATACTTGAAAGTAATGTGAGCTCTTTATCTGACACTGACAGTCCTAATGTAGGAATTCAGTGGAAGAACATCTCAATTGCGTCAGTAAGACTGACACAAGTGTCAAATCTACGATCTATCCTCACATTTACACACATCTTCCCATTTTGGTTTGGTTTACCCTGGAAAAACATGCCAGGTCTGAAGTTGCAATGGACCTGTGTCCAGAGAACAGACACTGGTTCTTAATTTTTGTATTTCAATTCATTCTCTGTACTTTGAGCTGTAGGCTAAGACATAAAGTCTCCTACCTAAAATGAAACCAACAAAGAAATGTTGACTAAGAAATTTAAGTTAATATATTTCCCCCAAACTTCCTCTGGGGGGGGGAGATTGGTGACTTGTTTTGGTTTGGGGTGGTTTTTTTGTGGGGGAGGGGGCATTGCTTTTTTTGTTTTGTTTTGTTTCAGGTTTGTGGGGTTTTTTCCCAAACCAACAGTTAAGTGTAGGGCAGTATTACACTGTGATGCTTCAGTTTTCTCAAAGCCTGATTCTTGGGGCCTGATTCAAAGCCTGACAGCTGATTTCAGGCTCTTCATTGATATCCAAGAGCTTTGAATAGGGACCTCTGGCTCATTCAAAGTCTCAGCAGCATCAGAGCATTACACCAGCGAGGCCAACAGTGAAAATCACATTGCAGATGGGGCCCATCCGTTTTTACCAAGTGAAAAATGAAAGAGCTCAGTTAAAATCCTGGCCCCGTCCCTGCGCTAGTTCTCCCTTCGACCCCATGGTAAGCTACAGCGAGAAGGTCTGCTCACACAGCCCCACAGAGAAGTGCAGTGATTTTACAGACAGGCCTGCAGTCAGCTAGGTGTCACATACCCGTGAAGTTCTGCAGAGCATGTAAGAAAATGGTCTGGGAAAGTGTGTCTTTAGTGAGACAAATCTTAAGACAGCATTAAGCAAATCGCAGGATGAATGGAAGAAGTGCCACAGTGCAAGACATGGGAAGCTGACAGAATACTACAGGGAGCTGGTTAAAATCTACTTCACTTGAGTGGCCAGCCTAAGTACAGAGAGGTCAATATATACATAATTATTATTACAATTTTCTGTTTAAAATATGCCAAGTTCTTTAGTAAAAAAAAAAAAAGAAGAAGGAATTTCTTTTAAAAAACCTTTTAAATTACAGCTTCAAAGCATTAACTTGTCTAGTAGCTTCCTAATTTCCCCAAGGATCTAAGAAATAGGCATTAGGATTCCTGGAGTAAGACAAAGACTTTTAAAATTCCAGGTTTTTAATATACAAGCATTTTATATATGTTACAGAAATGGAGCAGCTAATTTTGTGTGACTTCTACTAACTGCTTACTGGAGCCTATACAAAAGTATTGAGGGAGAGTAAGCTATATTTTCATCTCCTGCCTACCCTTCAGCATTTGGAAGAAACAAATGTATTTCCAGTTTGTGTCTCTGGAAAAAAATGTTTTGCTTGTGGAGAAGAATGGCTTCTATTTCTAAATTTGAGAAGTTGCACAGGTTGTAAATAATGCCCATCTTATTTTTTCAACACATTTTTTTCTGCAAATGAATGAAGTATACTTCATGATGATGACAATGAGGAAAACATAACTGATCCATTATGCAGTACTTCAGATAATTAATATTAGTGAAGCAAGTAAATAATTCTCCCAGCAGCCTTATGAACTTGCTAGATAAGTATTATCTTTCCAAGGGTGAGTCACTGGCAGCATCAGTATTAAAAGAATGGGATGCTGAGTTCTAATTTTCTTCCTTATTTAAGCAGGGCGAGTTGGGATATGTATGTGATAACTGTTCATAATGCCAGACCAAGAAGTTTATTGTGCCAAATGACATGCCATGTGCTAACCACTTTGTACTTTCCTCCAGTTCAAATTCAGAAGCACTAAAATTAGGAGTGGTGCCATACCTGCCCATCAGAGAGTGTTCAATGTCACAAAAGGATCACAAGCCTTAGGGTAAAGGAAACAGTGTTTACCAGAAGAACTGTTGTATGTTCAAGGGCTAAACTAAAGACCTTCCAGAGCTGCCTCTCTGACTTCACCGTAAGTTTTTCTCATTTTTATTGTATTATTCTGTATTTTATTGGCATGAACAGGGTCAGAAATGATGCCATGACAAGAGATTGGTCTGTTAGTTGAATGGAAGCCAGTGCTATCAGGGATGGGTGCAATGAAAGTTGGCTGAGATGGTCAGATCCAAATGGGTTTCTAATCTGTCAGGGTTACCAGGTCATCAGTTCCTTTTGCATCTAGCAAGCAGGAATGAGAAGACAGCAAAATCATGAGGAGTTTAGATTGCATGAGAGAATGCAGTGCCATAATAAACTGAATGCAGCATGGGAAATCCTGTGCTAGACCTCACAATGACAGGCAAAATGATCAGAGAACTAAAAATGACTGGCTTGGTGTAGGATATCATAACTTCATTACAGATGCCACATGTAAACAGAGTAAAGTTTCAGCAGTAATATTGTGTTTTAAAAGGGCCGCTATTAATGAAGCTAAAAATGGTTGTGAGTCATCCAAGCAGAAAAATTAAAACAAAAGAGCAATTACAAAGGGGTAAAATCTTTCAGCAGGTCCCTCAAAAGCCAGGAAGGCCCAGTGGAGCTATCTGTAAAGAAGTCTGGCTTAGATGAGACAAAGCAGATGAAAACCAGTGGAAAAGGTAAATCAGTGAGCTCATGTAAACTGCAGGAACTACAGAAAATTAAAAAGGGCAATGAGAACATAACAAAGAGCTTGGAACAATCTAGGATGAGATTATTAGGAAAGATACATTAGGAAAAAGGAAAATTTATCAGGGCCAGATTACTCTAAATGGAAAAATTCTCAATACAGAATAAATATGTAGTGGAAACAGCAGCCTCTTTGTGTCCTGAATTTAGGCAGGAGAATGGCTGTGTGGTCAGAGGGTGGTAATAATGAAGTACTTCGTGGTCCCACCTTAGGTCAAGAGAATATTAGTGAGGAGTTTCTCTGTGTGAAGTGGGTTTCATCCTGTGTGCAGCCCTGGGTTTGCTGTGGATGATCAGGCAGATGTGAGCTCTGTGGAGAAACCACCGCCAAAGGGGCTAATGAGGTTCTTGAATGAATATTATAGGAAATTTCAAGAGAACAAGAGAAGTTCTGTACCTCTGGTTTTGGCATGAGTGTGACTGTTGTTAGCATACTCCTTGTATGCAGCTCTCTCCACGATTCAAGAGGATACTAAGAGCTGGAGAGCAATTAAAGTACTGGAAATAATGTCTCTGCAAGGAGAGAGATGGGGACCCGAGGAGCTGTTCTTGTGTGTATGGACTTGCCATCTCCTCAGAGCAGCCTCCTTATCTCATAGGCAGTAGCAGAATTCTGGGTGAATTCTGATAATGACTCTGTTCAGCCAGGGTACTGCCATGGCTTGGCACTGAGATGAAGAAGTCTCGCTGTTTCCCTGCTATAAAGGTCAGTGCAATCCCTGCCTTTAGAGCTTCACTCCATAGCCAAAGGAAGTGTCAAAGCGAGAACCCAGTAGAGATGGAGTTAGTTGAGATTAAATTTTCTCTTGAGGCATTTAATTTTCAAAACTGAATCTCCTGAAAATCCATAGGAAACAATGGTTACAATCCTTAAGATGCATTGTCTGAGTGGACAACACCTCAACTTCACATCGTATCGGACTTGTGTTCGTTTGCACCGGGTTAGGTTTGGTTCCCAGTGTAACTGCATTGTTCTTTGGACATTTAATTAAAAATGGCTTGTTTAAAAGGCCATTGTTTCCAAGGCCAGTGTTTTAGGCCTTTATGTAAATGCTGAATTACTTGTATCAAAATAAGAAAAAGAAGAAAATAATTATAGCCGTGTTATTATATGTAATTTAATGTTGGCCTTAATGGAGTACACTGTAATAGAAGTTTTCAAGGTAAAATGTGTCCTGATTAAAAGGCATTATGAACTCTCCATCTGCTTTTTTTGAAGAACACTTTATTAAGCCCCACACACAGTGTGGTACTTTTGTGATCTTACACTGTTTCTATGAAAAGCTTTAGTTAAATGCTTATTCTAATGGGAAGTTCTAAATTTTTTTCTCTAGAGATGTTGCAGCATCTCAAAGAATAAGGTTTGCCAGTGTCCTTGTTTTGGGGTGGTTTGGGCAAGAGTTTGTACACATCTATTCCTATGCAATCAGATATGAAATCTAAAAAAGAAGAAAAAAGAGAAGGTAAAGCTATACATGTTACACATTTGCAAGGGTAAAGGCTAATGCTATAATGAAATCTATACTGTTATGTAGAAAATATTTGCTTTATATCTAAGGTGCTAATTAGAAGTTTGTAGATTATTCTTCTTTGGAAATACAGAAACATTTAAAGAATATTGATATAATAGGTATTAAGTCTGATGTACCTTTTGATACAGCTTATCTTTCCATGACAATGGATTTGAGATCATTTTATTACCTCCTATTTTGAAAAGTATCCTTGGGAAACACAGATTTCAAAACGTGTTGTTAAGAAATGCATGTAACTTTTTTTTACTTTAGGAGGAAAATAGCAGTTCTTTTTAGGCATTTTGAAATACTTTGCTATTAAATTAGTTACAAGCTACAAAATACCATGAGAAAGAAAAGACAAGACTCTGTTGTTGGCTCAGTGGCTGGTGACAGCAATTGAGAATCTGGTGAAATGGGTTTGCACAAAACTTTGATTTCTTAACTGCTGTTTCCATGATATGGAACACTGGATTCTGAGAAAATGTAGGAAAAGAGTAGGAAATTGTCACATAAACTAAGCAAAATATTCTGTTGAAGTACAGTATCCTGGAGTAAACAGTCATTACTGTAGGAAGGGACAACCAATCCTATCTGTTGTTTTGCACTTGTCAGTTTTTTGTCTCCTTTTATTTTCTATCCTCATCTCTAGCAGAGCTGATGGTCTCCTGTTATAGGAGGGGACAGAAGCAATAAAATGCACTGAAGGAAACAGTGCATGGAGGGACAAGTGTCAGAAGAGACTGCAGAAAAACATACAAGTTCAGCTTCTGACTTGAGGGAAAAGCATCATATTTAGGGCTCTTAACAAGACCTGTAGCCGTACTGCAATTTAGAAACAGCTCATTTCTTTAACAAGGGTTACACAAGGCATCTGCTTGGCCATTTCTAAATTACCCTCTTCATTTAAATTTTGGGGGGAGAAGAGCTTGGTTTCCTGGTTGAAAGCAGAGCTCAGTAATCATTTCATTTTGCTGTGTATTTTAGTACTCTGGCCACAGATCTGAAGGAAAAAACAATCCCATTCTGTATGCACATATTTTGGTGAGGTGTTCTGCTCCCTCTGTTGTACAGGTAGGTCCCATGCACTCCATTGCAAATTTCTGTCTGGAAACTGGAAGATTTAAAGCTGACTTGGTTGCCAGCATTTTTGCATTCCCTGTCCAGCACTAAATGACGTGGTCTGGACAAGAAGGGATGTGTTCCACAGCAGAATAATCCAGGGATTCAGAGCTCACCCCTAAGAGGCATCAGGACGGCCTCTGAGCGGAAGCCTGTTGCACAGCCTGGCCCGCTCCTAGGCCTAGCATAAGCCCTGCAGCATCAGTGTTGGGTCTTCTGCTGGTCCAAAGCTTAAATACCAACGCAGATAATCTGCAGCATAGCTCTCTGTTTCTCCTCAGAGGGCACTAAACGCTGTCCAGAGGGAAATGTCTTAATTCCATAGGATTTGCACCTGCATGTGTAGGAAATGGTCTGAGGCAGCAGCACGAAGGGTGTTTGCAGGAGTCCCCCCTCTTCCTTTTGGCTGCCTTGCAAGAACTGCTGCTGTTGTGGCCAATACGAAGAAACCAGATAACAAGGGAAGGAATTCCTGTGCAGTGAGCAGGAATTAAACCAGGTTGAAATTGGAAGGGGATGTGGGGGAGGTTCACATCTTAGCAGCCAGGCGTTTTCTGGGGAGCTCAGGTTCCTCTGGGCTGGGAGGCAGCGGGAAGCTCCTCTGCTGGCTCTAGCAGAGATGGGGGGCAGAGACCTTCCCCTCCCTGCAGCACACCGTCACTTCAGTCCCAGCTGCAAGGCTGGAGGGGGCTGTAAGTGCTTATATGCTCCTGAAGTGGGGGAGGGGGGACGGACAGAACGGGGAACTAGGTGGATGTGAGCGGCAACAAGGGCTATAAAAGAAATTAGACAGATAAATATGGGTTTAAAGTCTCTAAATGAATCTGCAGGCATCCTGAACAGTGCAGTAATCCTGGGTAAGCTTTGCTCTTGGCAAACATTTATTCAATGGCCGTTTAATAGCTCCTGACTGACAGCAAGTCTGTAGTGTAATCTAAGTCATTCCCTCCCCCCGCCGTCCATCGCTCTGGAGAGAGTTTCCTCTCCTAGAAGCTGCAAAGGAGAAAGGATATAACTGTTCTTTCTGGAAATTCCACTTGAACCAGGGTTCAAGGATAAATATTACCTCCCCTCGGATATGTTAACTATTTTTTAATGATGTGATCTGATATTTTAACAGTGTGCGCAGTGCAGCAGAGCTTTGGGTTTGTTGTTTAAATATCTTTGATGGTATGTCATAACAAATTAGTTTCTAAATGTTGCCAATTTGGCAGACAAAGCTGATTATTTCCTGCAATCACACTGCATATGTGCACAAGATTATAATTAATGACCAGGGATGCCAAGCACACTTTAATAATGATCCTTCAGCATTTAAGGGACTGTTAGAGTTATTGGCATTTGTGCCTTGTGTTGCAGAGGATAGGGGCAATGAATACTGATAGATATATCAGTGTCATAGAATCCAATAGTTTCCTGATTTTTCTTATAAATTGGAGGATTCACTGGGAGTTATTGACAAAGCAGCTGCAGTGAATATTAACAGTGTTTGTGCTGCTTTCACTGAAGCAGTATGAACTCCTAATTAGATTGGAATTGCTCTTTTGGCAACTTCGCAAGGCGGTTTTCCTTAGCATATTGTCCATTTTGTGTAAGGATTACAAGCAAATCAGTGATGGGTTTTTGAAGAGCACCTGAATGTCAAGGCAGTGGAGGGCTGGATCAGAATGAAAACTAAAGTGGAAAGGCATGGGGGATGTCAAAAAAAAAAAAAAGGGGGGGGGGGAACCAAGGTAAAGCTTGCAATCTTGCAATCTGACCCAACAGAAATGGGATGTGGATCCAACTCCAGTACTTCTTTCAGGATGCTCAAGGAAGCATCTCTAGGGCTGCTCAAGTGCACAACACAAGCTGTTACAACACTACATTTGGGGCAACGAGAGGGACAAAGAATTTAAAAGAAGAGCCACTTACTCGAGTCCATTGCTAACTTGGTTCCTGTTCCTCCCTACCCCACCTGCTCAAGATACCAGCTCTTGGGCAGAAGGACAGAGACAATGTTTCTGGCTTTTATTTCCTCTGTGTGAATCACTTCATATTGATCCTGGCACTGCAGGTCATCCTTTAAGTTGTAGAGATACTTCTGAGATCTTCAGCAAAGGCAGCACAGAGCATGCCCTGAACTCCAAAAGCATCGTACGGTATTTCTGGCATCTTCTCGACTCAGAGCGTGCATAAAGCAGTTACTGCATTTGATACGTGTTATTGCATAGTGTGATTGGGAAAATCTGCATTTACTCTCTCTCTGTCTGAAGGAGCAGAAAATTTCCTGGATGTTTCTGTACTTTCTGTGATCTCTTTGTCAAAATCCTGACCCGGGGTCTGTTTTCCTGGGATTGTTATCGTTAAGGCAGACTTTGATCATACAGTCAGAGTATGTCTCCTCAGCTTCTGTGTACTGATTATGTTTGTGCCTCTTAGCATTCCCCAAGACTCTTGATCCTCTACCTCTTAAATAGACTCTGTTGAAGTTGTTGACAGTAAATATCATCTTGTTGAAAATCTATATTTTTTTAATTCAAACTTCAGGTATAGATATTTTCATCAGTATTTTTGTGGATGTTTGGAACAACTGGCTTGAAAACTAACTAGTTTATTCTAAAAACAGGGTTTAGTAAAATGATATACTCCAAACCCTGGAAAAAAAAACTTTGAAATTTATCATCAATTATTTTACTTTGTCTTTACCTTGGTTCTGAATTTTGTTTCAGACAGATTTAATTCTTCACTCTTAAATTTCCAATATGATTTTTGAATAGAATTCTGGTTTGGTTTTTTTTTTTTAATATGAGCTTATTTTACTAAGGAAACTTTGAAAGTGGACAGACTTCAGCTCATTATTCTTCAGCAACTTGTCTTTTTAAGTAAGATTTTACAGAGACAGGCTTGTGGATTGATACATGAGCCTTAAATTAAAACCCAGTTACCTCAGATATCTATGTGGGAGCAATTTCCCAAGACAGGAAAGCTGTGTTGGTGCTGATACATCTCATTAAGTCAAAACCACAAAGTTCCAACCAACTGAAAGTCAAATTTCACTCTGACTCGTGTAATTGAACAAAATTTAAGTGCGTGATAGTTTTTACAGACCAGGCAAGTACCTGAGAGGGAACTGGAAGCAAATGTCCTGGTTTGGTGAGAATTAAACACCTCAGCTGTTTTGTACAGGGCAATGGTGGGACTGGCAGGAGCAGCTGGAATTTTTGACTTTCATTCTCAAGGTCAGGCAATTCAGGACCTTTGGTGGACACTCCTGCTGAGTAGATGTTTATTTTGTGTTTTGTGGTGTTGACTTACATGTGATGGTTTTAGTTCCAGTTATGTCTGATGATCTTTAGAGTGCTGCAAGAGCTGGAGACAATGAATCCATGAGACTTTCTACATGAGACTGTAGAAATGAAAGGCAGTTTTGCCATGTGGTTATCATCAAAATAGGTCTGGTAAAGGACTTGTGAAAAAAAAAAACCAGGGAAGACTTCTGCCCCGAGAGACTCTTACCAGAATTATAAATATTGGTGTGTCTTTCAGTATAAGTGATAGGACAAGGGGTGATGGTTTTAAAATAGAGGGAGGGAGATTTAGATTGGATATTAGAAAAAAGTTCTTTACTGTGAGAGTTGTGGAGCACTGGAACAGGTTGCCCAGGGAGGTGGTGGATGCCCCATCCCTGGAGACCTTCAAGGCCAGGTTGGATGAGGCCCTGAGCAACCTGATCTAGTTGGGGGCATCCCTGCCTCTTGCAGGGGGGGGGGACTAGATGACCTCTGGGAGGCCCTTCCAACTCTAATCATTCTATGATTCTATGATTCTGTGATTCTATGATTCTATAACAAGCAGATCAACATAGACTTAAGAGCTTTGTTTAGAAGTCTTCCAGCATAACATGGATGCACACATTGTGCAGGTCCTTTGCTTCTCTCACTGCACTGTAAACAGCAGGTCTGAATAGTTTTGTTCAGGTGTTTCTGAAACAGAATAGCTGCATTTTTTTAAGAAGAATCCAAAAAGTCTACAGGGACCAGTACTGCCAGAAAACAAGTCCTCAGAACTCAGGAGATCCAGGTTTCTGACAGCTTCTGCCCCTGCCCTGGACATCAGGGAGGTGGGTTCATCTCTGCAGCTCAGCTTTCCAGGCTGCAAGGCAGGGGATAACAACATAGGGAACGGTGGGGCCCCACAATTTGCTGATATGTAAATCTACCGATAATGACCACTGCCAAAGCCATTATATGGCTATTAGTAACTAATAAAAGGGAATTAAAACTCCTCTGGTGATAAAATCTGTAGAATGCAGCTACATTATGAGAAAGTAAGAATATAATTGAGGTCTGGTATAAGCAGAGGTGCCAGCACATGAGCTGCTCCTGATATTGATCAATAACTATCTTTCACTGTAATTGTTCCAGTTTGTTTACTGCTGTGTGTGTGAGTTATTGATCTTCTCTTTCGAGCTTCTTTGTGTTCTTCCAGTTTCTAATTCATTCTTGCTTTTTTTCTCTTAGACTTTAAATAAAAGCTTGAAAAGGATTATCAAACTGAACCTTGAGAAGAGATTGCTTAAAGCCAGCACTCCCCCTCCCAAAAAACCCCACCACCACCACCAAAATAAATCAATAGTCCTGATGACCATTTCAGCTTATCAGCCACCTGTCTATTAAGCAAAACAAATTAGAATAATTTATGTATGTGATGACAGGTCCAGGATGGAGCACAACTGCTCAACACCACTCAGGATCAGTTCTCTGTGTTCACTGTCTCCCTTCACGATGCAGCAGGGCCGATAACCGGAGTGTGTCTCAGTGGGGTTTATCTCTCCTCAGAGTTGGGGTGAAGATGCAGAATGTCTAAGCCTCTCAACCCAGGGGTCTTTCTGGAGCCTGAAGGCTGGGACATGTACAGCAGTGGTGTTCCTGAAAGCCAGGCAGTTCTTAGGGTGTTGGGTACTGAGCTGGATTTGGGGCACAGTTCATTCAGGTTAACAGGGAGTAGGGCACCCCTAAGCTTCTGCTTGAGTCAAAAGCCTTGTCTCATTTCTCTGGGGAGAGGGGAAAGCAATGTCCATTCAGGTTTCACTTTAGATTTTATGAAATAACACCCACACATGAAACTCTGCCCAAAGCACCTTTGGTTGCTGAAGCATTGTGATAACCTCATGTGCTTCTCAGTGGGTGGGAAGACACTCTCTTTCTCTAGTTCCAGTTTGCAGATGATCTGGAGAGAGGTCCCAGGGTTGATGCAGTCCATTAGTCCAGTGTCAAAGTCATTGTAGGATGGCTAATGTAGCATCCTCACACTTAAAAGTAGTGGGCATGCTTGGCTTAACCAGCTGCAGTGCTGCCACCAGATTATCCAGGAAAAAACTCAGAATCAGGTGACTTACTATATTTTCAAAACTTCCTGAGTGCATTTTTCTTATTTATAGCAATATTCAGCTAACCAAAGCTTTGCTGCAAGGGAACAGTCATGCTCTGTAGTTTCACATCACGTAGTTTGATGTTTAATGGCTTTGCATGAAACGAGTTTACTCCTCTCTGAAGAGCTCAGTTTCCATGCTTGTCACTCAGACCTCATTTCAGTGGAGCACATTCTTCTTAGTGACCTCCTTACTCACAGCTTCTGCACTGGGTTTCACATCCCCTTACAGCCTTGGTGCCTTCCCAAGCTTCTGCAGCTCCAGCAGCATCTCTTGGTGGAAAGACAGCCAACATCAAGGGCCACACCAGGGGCTGTGTTTTCTCCTGTCTTAGATCTGGTGCAATCTACAAATGACAGTGGTCCTTCTGATAGACTTAATAACTGACATAATTACCTTTTCTGACACATTGTTGTGGAGTATCTGTTTATTGCTTAATGTGGATGGAAATGAGATGTCTTACCAGTGAAACACAAACTTTTCCTTTCTCACACCTCCCTTCTTGTCTCAGCTGCACCCCTCAGGTTTGTGCCCTCCTAAGAGCTTGTTTCCCTGCCTGCTCTGCAGGTTGTTGCTTTAGCTGTCCCTCTCCCCTTTCTTTGGCATTGTCCAGGATCACCTTCCTTTGAAGAAAGTAGCTTGGGGAAGCACTGTATTCACGTGATGGTAAAGCTGTATAAAATCAGATTTAAATGGAGGTTCCTTGCACATACTGTGTATTTATGTGAGCTAGCTTCCTGATAGATAAAGGAGAAGGATGAGACACAGGGAGAAGGTGGTCTACCTGATCCCAAACCTCAAGGTAGCTGCATTAACATCTTTTGTGAATTATTTCCTTGGCATATGTGAATGAGAACACCCGGAAAAACAACACATTTAGACACATGAAAGAGGATTTAGGGGCCTGAAGTTTTTAACAGGCTTGCTGATCAAATGATGAATATCCCCATCATGAACTTCTTGCATTTATCCTCATAACTTTACTAAGACCTGATAGCAACAGCTTTGAGTGCCTCTTCTCCTTTCCCCACTTTCATCCCCATCAGCAGGTATTAAAATAGCTAGTTTCCAGATAAGAAAAATACATATCTCATAAACTATCTGTTTTCTCTAAATGGCTTGCACATGTTATTAACTTAATATTTTTTTTTCCATTGGTGACTTCAGATGTATTACATT
Source organism: Heliornis fulica (assembly GCA_013399135.1). NCBI lineage: Eukaryota > Metazoa > Chordata > Aves > Gruiformes > Heliornithidae > Heliornis > Heliornis fulica. The sequence goes on along the minus strand of VXBZ01001230.1, from coordinate 27,742 downwards.
TGAACCATAATATTTTAAATTTAATTTTGACCTGGCATTACCATAAAATTAAATTCTGATCTACCCTCCACCTGAAATGGTCTGGGGAGGAAGCCATTTTCCATTACATTATCATCCTATCAAATTGAACTAATTTAAAGGTGACATGAATAAAATACTCATTAAAAGTAGAGTAACCATTGGTCTGTGATCTTTACTGATGTCCCCATTAACTTTCAGTTGACTCAGTTGAAAATAGCAACCTCTCTTTCTAAGCCTTTCTGGAAGAACTTCGATTTACAGGAAGAAAGTAGCCTGTCTTCTTGCTTTCTCACTCATTATTTGCTAAACTTCCTTTTTATTGCCTGTCTCTGGGCTAAAATACTTCCCTCCACCATGGTCTGAAGTACTGATGTGCCAATGTATTAAAGCAGTGAGATATTACAACATTGTTGAGCTTCCTTTAACAATGCACAGAAACACTCCTGGGAGGATTCTGCAGCTGTTTGGGGGATTAACTGTGTTCTCTATAGTTAAGCAACTTCTCACCAGTTGCTTTGCATCATTCTTGCATGCTTCCTCAGTCTGGACATTCACTGAGTCTCATTAGCTCACTGGAAATCATTAATTCATCGGGTCTCAGCCCTGGCTGTTTGTTTGCTTACCCTCATGTTCAAGGGCAGCAGAACTATGTTAAATCTGAGAGTTTTAAAGTATGATTATTGTTATTTTTATTATTATTAAATTTATCTTTTAACTATAAAAATTGATGAGATGTGGATAACCTTAAAGTCCAGGTTGGAGGTTGTTGTTTTGGTCCGTGTCTCAGTGAACAGCGACTCTCCTGAGCTGAGGAGCCTCCTCTTGCAGGAGCTGTGTATGCATCATGGTTCTGAATTTACCTTCTGTGCAGAGCAGGGCAGCTCCCTTCAACTCAGGTTACTTACTGCTGATGATAAAGCTGTGTCTTCTATTAAAGAAGGATAATTACCAAAGTGTGAGGTGATTTAGCCTGGACTAATGAGTAAATGCCACCAAATAAGTTGTATTTGTTCCTTAGAACAGGACACGAAAATGGATTTTTAACCTGTGCCACACTTGCAGATTTGTAGAAAAGTACAAGAAATAATCTTTCATGCTCAAGGATATTTTCTTGCACTTAATCAGGAGTTACTAAAGTTATTAAATGATGAGCTATGATCTCTGAAATACAATTCTCTTATACTATAAGCAGTAAAAATTCAATATCATAGCCGAGTCTTATACACACGTGCAGCTCCATGATTATTTCTATATTCGGGTCTGTGGTAAGGAATTCAGCCAAGTTGGGATATTTTGCAGCTGTAATCAGAAAAGGACTGCAATGGGGTTAGCTCACACTTCAAAGGAGCCATGCTGATTTATCCTGGGTAAAAATGCAGCACAGTCTTTAGAGTACAGGTTGGTTATTTGGTTTGGTTTATTTACTTAACTGTAGCTGGAAATATCTCATACTTAAGTTTATATTCAATAATAAGCAAAAATACAAATCTGTTGGGCATTTTAAACTTGGTTTGTGGCTCGTGTGAATCACTGGACACTTAAAAATGTTCTTTTCTCAAGTTACAGCTGCAGTTTATGTAATGGTGTGATGGCATCATACATTTTCCCACACACTCTGGTTTTGCCTTATTGATTGTGAAATGATGGGATAATTTATGGGGCTTTTTTTTCCTCAGAGATTGTCAGAGAAAGGATTTTCCTTCTTTCCAAAGATAATAACCAAAATCAATTGATGCTACTGGGAAGGAGATGTGGTCCATACTACAAATACCTGTCATACTTCTTCCCCTTTAAAGCATGAGTCCTCTCGGTTGCTTTTAACTGCAATTCAACATTTCTTCCCTTTTTTCAGACCTCAGTACCTGAAGAATTTAAGATTTAGAAAACCTTGAATTAGTGATAAAAATAATTTTAAAAAGCTGCTTATCTCTATATATAATTCAAAAACCATCAAGAAGTTCATAATGGCAAAACTATTGAAAGAACATGGTGCAATGGGTTCTGTGTATTATTAGGTGATGTGTTTTAATTGCATTGCTGCTTTCAGTATAGGAATGCACTGTGCATTATTAAGAAAGAATCTATGGCCCCATTAGATATTTCTCATGTACTTATATTCATAAATTGCATATCTGTTTGCCAGTTCTCCAGTTTCTGCAATACCAAAGCAGCCCTGAAAAAGTATCAGCTATGTGCTGTTCCACAAGGCAAACGTGTGTCACTGTCACTGTTTTAACTAATGGCTATTTTACATACACATTTGCCTAATCTCATTATATCTTGCAGTTGAGGCAGCAGATGTGTGTGTGGTCCTGCCAGTGTTACCAGTGTTGGCTTCCCATCTGTAGCTAATAGAAAATGGAGGGAGCAGATCTGCCAGCCCTAGCTGCAAACAGAGGAGTCTCAGCAACCACCAGGTACAGTAATAAGTTTATTTAGTCCTGCAGACTTGCATCAGACAAGAGAGGGAGCCACAGAGGTCATCCTCATGTGTTACCGTGGTGCTGCTGAGTGCTGACAGCCAGGCTCGAGTGTTGTACGCACGGCTGCAGTACTGGAGTGTCTTTCTGAGGATGCTCCTGGGTTTGTATGTACTATGCTTACTTCATCCATGTGCACAGGAGATAAGGAGACCATCTCCTAGGGCAGGAGCCACAGGGAACATCAGTGGCAAGGCTGGCCAAACCTTGTGCCACAAAGAGCCAAACACCAAAGTTTTGTATTGCTTTTGTGTTTTTGCAATAGAGATACCATCATATCTCTGGTGGGGAGAGAGACCAGAAACTTTTAGATTATTTTAGGGATTTACACAAGCCTCATTCCCAGTCAAGAGATCTCTCATATTAAAAATACCCCAACAAACAGCAAACAAGCATAAGTGCCACTCCCACCCCCCAGTATCTTTGCAGGTTTGGTTCCATTTTTGAGTCCAGGGAGTACACAAAAATCAAAATTAAAGTTAGATCAAATTCACTCACGTCAATACATTGTTAATTAATTTAGAAGATGCATAACTAGAGAATTTCCTTAGAGCCAGCCAGCCAAACTCTGCCAATATATGCCAAAGGGTTAGCAAAAGGTACAGTAGCAATTACAGCAGGATTCTGAATGGAGTGCAATCTTTTTGTACTAACTTTTGATTTTTGTTTCTTTCTTGAACAAAAATCTAAAACCCAGGAAATTAATATTTTTCATGCTACGGCAGCAAGAATTTATGGATCCAATAATTTCTCAGATGTGACTTGAAAAATGTTTCTTTATCCAAAGGTTAACTCCTTTAGGAGCACAAACCTCTAAATTTTCTCACTTGCTCTATTAGTTGGTACAACTAGATTCACCAGAGTAATAAATCTATCGGTTTTCTAGTCTATAACAGAATAATCCCTGAAATCTCATAGATATAAATGGAATTGCTAATTTTTAATAAATCTGCAGTAACAGGTAATAGTGTCATGGTCCCCAGTTCCAATCATTTTTGCAATAATAAATGAGACCATAGAAGACTCACTTTTGGCCATAAAATTTACTGTTCGGGGCATCGATTTTTACCCCCAAAGTACTTAACCAATTCCCCTCTCCCTGTTGCTGTTGCACCAGAGTATCCATTCCTGAGGTGAGATCAGGGCTACTTTGGACCATACATGTTATTTAGAAGCTGATCTGAAATGGAGGTGAGGAAGAGGTGCAAATGAAGAGTGGATTTTTGGTGTATGTTTTCATACTGACAGGATTCAGTCCAGAGGGGCAAATTCAGGCTATCTATAGAAGCCCAGGGAGAGATGCAATTCACCTGATGCTTCCCCCCTCCCCACCCACCCAAGGCCAAAATCTGGCTTTGAGATTAGAAAAGGGTGTCAGAAGTGCATCTGTCCTCACTCTGCTAAAAAAAGCCCCGTCTCTGGTGTGTGCTTTGAAAGCTTATGCTCAGGTGCCCTCTGCTAAGGGCTCATGGGACTTCCTAACTCCCCCACATGCTCCTAGGATGAGGCAAAGCTTTTTGCTGGCTTTTGTGACACACTGGTCTGCAAAACTGGATGGCTTTTTTGGGTCCTACAGGTAGCTACTGTGTTGAGCATCAAATTTTATAGACAAATCATCCCAATTCTGCATGATTGTGCAGTCCAAACCTGTGTCTTACAAAGCCTTGAATGTTGGGTTTAATAGTGACTCAGAGTTATTGGACTGCTCAGAGTTATTGGACTGCTCACAGTCTTGTAGTTCACTAACTACCTTCACAGTTTATACAAACACATGCATAGATCTTTGTGGAAACAAGGCCCAAAAGGGAATGGCTGAGAATGGATAGGAGGGCCTGGAGAGCTGTACTTACTTGTCCAAGATGTTAAAAAATGGCTCCAAGAGTAGAGTATGTATCTCTGGAGTCCCAGTTCAGGGATCTGCTGACACAGTTTGGGCTTTTGGTGCCAGCAAAATAACACTGAAAAAAATTAAACATGTTTGAAACGTGCTGAAAGAAAAAGTTATATTAACAAAAGATGTCTCTCTGAGCTGTATCGATTTTCAGCTCTGGGTGGAAGGAACCCTCTAGATAGACATTTAAACACATTATTGTCTTCTATTTACTCAGCAGATATACCTAACACACTTTATGAGATGAGTTCAGAAGGGAAGAAGTCAATTAAAATCTGAAACTCATGCAGCTATAGAAGATTAAAATAAGCCTGTATGTGTTACACTGAGCTCTGATGCTAACACCCCAACCACGAGAGCACCTGAGCTTGGCTTTAATCTTGAACACCACGTGCTTTCCCTGCACGTGTTCTGTGAACTAGTTTGCACTTAATAAAGCATATAAGACAAAATCTTTTAGTTAAAACATGTTGTGAAGCTTGTAGTTGTTCAGCAAGGGGTAAATGACTAAGTAGGAGCCATCTCATGAGCTGATATCAGTTTAGAAGATGGAACAACCAGAGGCAAGCAAAAAGTAAAATGGATATTCTGTTAAGAGTTTTCAGAAATAGGGAACAAGTGGGACAACAAATGAGTTAAAAAGAGAAAATTTAAAAACCAAATCAGTAGTCAAGCAGGAGAAGCTGAGTGACAGTGAAGACACAGCAAATTTCTTCTGTAGAGCCTAGCATGAAGCAGTGGCTGTGCTGGTTAACAAGGAGGGGTGCTGTCCAGGGCGTTACTGCGGAGGGTGCTGGGGGAAAGTGTCAGGGCAAGCAGCATGACATTGCCAGGCACAGAGGATGTTTAGTCAAGAGTCTGGAAGGGTTTAAGAATGTAGTAGCTGACTCAACATTGTGTTTTACAGACTCATTACAACTACTCCATATTTCAAAAAGCAGAGGATAACATCTGTCTCCTATTCCAGTTAGGCACTTTTCAATACTTCATACTTGAAAGGGAAATCCAAGCTGGAATGTAGATGCATCTTGGGTAACGCTTTCCAGGTTGAACAAACCACCCCACCTTCTGGAAACAGGGCCTGATGCCAGTGCTTCCACTAAGGGGCTTTCTAGAAATTGTATCTGAACTTGCTTTTGTGGAACTTTGTTATGGTGAGCTTGGGTGGTGCTGAAGTGAGCACGAAAGCTCTCGGCACATCTGCACTTTCTGCATATATAATACACATAATGAGATCTGTTTTGTTTTGTTGTTACATCCCTGAAGTAATAGAGAGACTTGTAAGGTTTTGGCAATGGTCTACTCTGTTGTCTATTTCTGTTTGTTTCTGAAAGAAAGGGATATCAGTTGTGGAAATGGGTAGGGTACCCATTACTTTTCTCATTATTTTGTGGATACACATAAAAAAATTGCTCTGATTAATAGGCTGAAATTTTAATAGAAGGATTTTCTGTCTAGCAGGCTTCCAAATCCTTCAGAACATCTTCTAGAAGCTGTTCTTCAAGATAATTTCATCATTTACAGAAAAAAAAAAGAGAAAAAGAAACAGATACGGATGTCTTTTCACCTTCTATCCACCTGTTAAATAAACTTGTCATTTCTACAGCCAATTCAGGAAAGGAGTTATCAGATCCTTTCCTTGGAGACCCAAGTGTAACCCTGCAGGTCTCTGGGGTCAACCTCATACCTTCTCAGAAAAGCTCCCTGCACAATTTGATAGTCACGGCAGTCATTATCAACCGGCTTGGCATAGGCCTCTAGGGTTTTCCCATTGAGCAAGGTCTGAACTGTGCTGCCCATGCCTCCTCTCACCAATTATAAGTTCTGTACAGTTTTTTAAAAGACTGCAAAAACATATCAACATCATTCCCTTCCTTGTAATGAGGAAGCAATTTTACCTTATTATAACTGACTAAATATGCATGGGCTGACCCAGTAGGACCCTCATTCACCCTTATTCTTTCCCTCTGGAAATCATATTCCACTTTCATCGTTTCCATTTCAAATTTTTCTTCCTCCCCATCCTTTCTCTGCTCTCTCTCTTGATCCCATTCTTGTTCCATCTTTATCTTTCCCATGCTGAATTGTCACTCTTCACGCTCCTGCTCTCATTACAACTTCCTTTGTGTTTGATGCTAATTCGTACCCGCTTGCAATTGCCTTCCTTTTTACCTTGTGCCTTTTTATCATCTGTAGTGGCTTAGCACCTATGCAGCATATTTGCTGTTCAGACTCCTGTGCATAGCTTCAATTAGTTGATAGGTGTCATTAATGCTGTTCCCTACCTCCTCCCTGCTGCTTCAAGACGTTAAAGAACAAGCTGCCTAGGAGGAAGAAAGCAGAGAGGTGGGTGTCCCTGAGCAGCTGGGGTATATATGTCTGACTGTGTCCTTCAAGAGCACTTGTGCTGCTCAGTTGTACCCATTGCTTAGCCCCTCCATCACGCTCAGTCCCGTTTCCAGGGTCAGCCTGGGCACCTGGGTTGTGTGCTCCCAGCTCCCCAAGTGTCATTCCCACCTGAGCTCCTCTGAGAGCTCCTAGTGTGGACCAGAGTCCTTTTCATGGGTTTGTGCATAGCTCTGTCTCTGGAGACGACAGTCTGGACTGTGGGGAAATTTATAGCTTTGTGAAAAATCACTTTTCAGCCTTCCTAGTAGCATCTGTTGAGATTGTTTAGCAGAGCGTGTGGAAACCTGCTTTCTCAGTGACAAAATGCTGCACATTCTTCATGCCTATCGTGCCCGAGGGCTTGGCATGAGAATGAGGTAGGTGATGCAGAATAACACAAGGAGACTGTTAAATGCTTCAGAAAATCTACACCCTGAGAGCTCCTCTAGGCCGTGCTGTCAAAGAGAAGAGAAAATCATGGGCGCATCAAACCCGTGGATCCCAGTGACCACTGGAGGTAACTCCCAGCTGGTCTCCAGTTGGTTTAGATTATACATTTATGGAAGTGAAAACAGCTTCAAGAGTTTTATCTGTGGTAAATGAGCACTTGAGTATCTGTCCCAGATGGCATCAAAGGGAAGGGAATAGATGGCTCTCAAAGCTGGTGACTGCTGCTAGGCCACCAGTAATTCCCAACTGCCCAAATCCCACACAAAAGGTGTGGTGCAAACTCAATATCCACAGGTGATGGTGGGAAATCAAGAGTTGACAGAAGAGAGGAGTGAGGTAGAGAGGTTACAAAGCCTTAAATCGAGGCACTCTCCCTACCCTGTGAGGGGCTGATTGCATTCAAACCATTCCAGCCAGGTATTTGTCCAGTCTCTGCGTTACCTTCCCCAGAGGTTCTTTGTTTTGTTTTGCCAAACTCTCTTTTTCTATACTTTATGCCCCATATGTGTGTTTAGGGGTGCACAGGTATTGCTTTCCTTGTGAAATTTGAAAAACCTTGCTCTCCTTTTGACATCTGAAAAGCGTGACAAGCAGTTGTATATTTATATGCAAGAAATACAAAGTATCTTTTGATAGGTGACCTTTCTGCAAGAGGTGAGTAGCCCAACATACCTTGGCTGCAGGTGTAGGAGACAGGAAAATGCAGGTGGAGAATGAAGGCATCTGGATACCTCTGTAATGCCACTGCAGCCAACGGTGGAGCGAGCGCTGCCGGCTGGTGCTGGGGATGTGCTGACCAGGAAGAACAGCACTGGGTTTTCTGCATGGCTTCTTGTGTACTCTGCCTTCAGCCTTCAGCAAGGCACCACACCAGGTGTGCATCTTGCTTGGAGGAGCTCAGGCTGAGAAGGGATGGACTGGGATATTTTCCTTTATTGATCTATACTGGGGTTCACACATGCAGGGAAACTCTTTCTGTGCAAGCAAGCTGAACTAATAGAGCCAGTGGAGTGAGCATCTCTAACAGCTTCTTATTATCATCTGTCTCTCCTGCAGATGCATTCTGGTGTGCTACACACTTAGCTTTGTCTGATGGAGAAGCAACAAAGGTCAGATGAAGGTGAGAACACTTCATTCACAATTTTTATGAGTTATTCAGACCCACTGTATCGTTACCCCTTGGAAACATATGTTTCCTGATAGCAGCTTAGAAAATATTCAGCACACCCCAACAATCTCTCACAAGCAGCACAGATCAGCTGTCACACTTTGTCATGTGGCATCAGGTTGTGTGGAGCAGTGAATTCACTGTAGTGTGATAGACTACAGCCATTCAAGGTCCCATCCTGATAATTTCTGTGTCTCTAACTGAAGTGGTACATGATGTGACTTGCTACAAGTCAGATGTACTTTAGTATATCCTCATTTCAGTTACAATTCAAAGGTTTTCAGGAAAAATACTTGGTCACCCCTCACCTGCTAGTTGAAGTGTCTCTGATAGGAGTATGTTAAATATAACTTCTGATAAAATAGGTGCCTCAGAAGGCTTCATATGTTACTGGCCCTTGGCTTAGGCTGATAAAGGTGAGTATTCTCAAAAATACTTTGCATCCAGTGCTAGGGTAGCTGTACCTACCACATTCAGGTTGGCTGAAGCTGGGGTTTCTCTTAGGGACCCCCAGGGACCGTGCTACCACATAAGAAAGGCAACTGGGTGTACCTCTTAACCATTCAGTTGTGAGCCAGGGAAGGAGAGGTAAGACCTCATCATATTCTGGTCTGTGCAAAAACATAGAGAGAAGATTCTGTTTCCCAGCAGGATTTTACTAGCTTTTCCACAGGAGAGTGGGAACACAGAGCAAGATCTGGATGCACTTTCCTCCTGTATTGCTCACCCATCTCCAGAGTTTGGTGGCACCTGGCCCTCAGCAGCCCGTTGGCCTATTTGTGAGTGCTTTTACTTCACCTGAAGCCTTTTCTTCAGAGGAAAAACTAGGAGCCAGGCCTGACAGCTGATAACTTGAACCGTGGCTTCATTGAGGCATCATTCAGGTAATGACATTAATTATAACCTTTTTAAGCAATGCTGGGGATAGAAGGTAGAGGAAAACCAAACTGGTTCAGGCTGTCACCTCCACATTGGGTGAGCAGTTGACACTCGTGTTTGTGGGTCTGCAGTGCAAGCAATGAGGAAAAGAATTTTGCCAAGCAATCCTCTCTGTTTTCTGATAATTCCCATAACTCTGTTGAAATGTATTCATTTCCCTGAGAAGATTTTCACTGCAGCATTTTGTGGCAGCTGGACAGGAACATTAATATTTTAATTTCAGCTTGCAGGTAATTGGTGAGGTGTCTGATTCAGACAGATCTTGGTGGAATTATTTTAATTTGCAATAGTTGTGTGTTTGGATACGAGCTGAGCTGCTGAAAGAGAAATCTCTTTAAAATTATGTGTATCCCAGACTATTATGGTGTTATGAACATCTCAGCTACCAGTAAAGTTAGACTGGATGGGGCACATAAAGCCTGTGCTCACAGCAGCTATCACGATGGGTACATTGCCACTCGGTTTTCTGGGAGCAAAATCAAACCTTCATCACTCCAGATCTGAATGGAAGGAGCCCATATTTTAAGTCTGGTTTCCCAAAACAAATCCACAAGTTGAATAAGCCCCCAATACCTCTTGAATGGTGGTCAGCCCCAAACCTCTCCCCTCAGTCAGGCATTCATTTTAACCCCCGCTGTGTGAGCAGTAGAAGACTATGGCTGTAGGTGAAGTCTTCCAGACTGCCAGGAAAATCCACCTTTATTCCAGCAATCACCACAATTCAGAAAAAAGTGAACTTGTGAGAGTTTACTGCTTCATTTAAAACCATCTGTTTGGCAAGAGGAGTTTTATTACAGATGCTTGAGCAGCCCCATCTTAGAAGGACAGGGCTTTGCAGCCCCACTGTGCTGTGCCCCACGCTGAGGGTACCAGTGCTCTGCTCGGCGCCAGCGGAACAGGTGGGAGAGTGGCAGCACCACATTTCTTTTCTGGAATGGCACAGTGGCTTTTCTTGTGCTTCTTGCTAATTGTCCCCTCTCAGATGCTGCAAAACTGCAGGACTGGAGACTCTTCTCTCTCTTGCCTCGTAAGGGTAGCCCTGAACATAATTCTTCTTGCATCTCCGTGCCACGCTGTGCCAACTCTGTGGGGCCCCACACATTCAGAGGTGCTTTGCTTTACGATGAACAGATTTCTGAACCTCAGCAACCTCTTGGTTTCCCAGCCTCCCGCTGGATGCTGTGAGATTTGCAGAGCACTGAGCCAATGTGTGCAAGGTGCCTGTTACAGATTCTGAAGCGAGAAGAAAACCTTTCTAAGCCATCTATTCAACTGCTTAACTGCATCTGCTTTTCTACCACCACCTCATCAGTAGCAATTTGGAAACTGTAACCACAAAACAACTAGCAGGCCAAGTATGTAACCAGCATATCCAAATGATCTCAAACCCCTGGTTTCTGTAGATTCTAATAGCCTAATAAATGAATTTTTGGTACTGAGCTAAGTACAGTCATATATAATTGCAGTTATTCTCACATTAAGCTGCAGGGAAGTGGCAAACCCAATTAGATTAAATCCTACCATGTCTCCTTGGGATTTGTGGTAGACATTTAAGCAGAGAGACATGTCACTTCCACAGACCAATTTGCTTGTACCTGTCTGCTTAGATTTATTGTGATTTGTCCTTGTTTTTGTGTATGTTTATTTGCAGAAGCCAGCTCCAGATGCAAAAGACATCAGTGTAGCTTTGGAACATTATTTTTAATTAGCTAGGTTCAGTTTCTAGTAACATGCTTGAATTGCTTCTGGGCTACTAATGGACTGTAGAAAATAAATATTGTTGCTCTCAGATATTATTTTTTTTTCTTCTTTCTGGTTATGGTGGTGAGGAAAGAGGAAATGTTCCCGTGCTTTGGCATGGAGGCTTTACTTACCATGAGCCTCACAAACATGAGACAAGCAGTCAAGAGAGAAAGTTGAGACTGAGTTTTCCTAATGAGCTTATTGTTCTCATTTGTAAAACCCACAGAGGAATCCTAACTATACTGGAAAATATTGCACTGACTGAGCAATAAGGCTCTTTTTTGTTTGCTTCTTTCTGAATTTGAACTGAATTGGACAAAGTTTACCTCAGTTGGCACCTGGCAGAAGCAGGGCACGAGACAGGTAGCGAAATGTGGGGCCTAATCCCAAGGAAGAAGGTTTGCTTCTCTCAGCCAGGTGTAGTCTCTGTCTTCTCCTACACCTTCGTAGGAAGAAACAGCAAAACCTTTTGTTCTCCTTTGCATTCTGCACTTGTGTAAGTGACTGTCCAGGGAGAGACGCCGTGAGGGATGGGATACGCAGAAAACTGCTCATTTATTTTGCAGGAAAACATCACTCAAAAAATATGACCAGCCTAAGACATCCCATCATCCACATCTCCTCTTCCGAGGGAGAGAGCAGCGTGGTGTGACAGCAGAGACCGGAGCTCAGGGTTTCTGTGACGCTCGGCCTGCCCAACGCAGACGAGTTGTATGGTTAAATCCATATGAGTGAGCCTAAAGCCCTGCACCACTCAAGGCTCTGGAAGAATCTTCCTGTAAACAGCCTTTTCCACTGGGAGTGTGAACTGCCTTCCTCTGCCCACTCTTTCCTCAGCCAAGGGAGCAAGTGTGTCGGTGCGTGGCCATCCGTAAATACGTTCATACTCCGGTACTGGCACTGGTAGTACACTAGGGAGGCGGGTGGAAAGCTCCAGTCTGACCTCAGACTGGGTGTACCTGGCAATTTCCTGCAGTGATGGGCACTACCCGAACCTCAGGAGAGGTGGCAAAGAGCAGGATTTGTTCTGTCTGAGGGGCTGAATCTGGAGAAGGTGCAGCCTGAGCGCTGTGGAGAGGCAGAGGAATGGCAGTGGGGCTGCCATCTGCTGCTCACGGGCAGAATAGCTGCGATCAAGGCTCCAGGAGGGTTTCCCTCGGAGCTGTGGTCGGGTTTGCCTGGCTTTCCTGCGTGTGTGTGTATATACGTGGCCATCACGTTGTACGTGATGCATTTGGGGCAGTGCACATCACAGAGGAGCCAGAGGCACAAAATGGGTGATGGCAGCAAGTGGGAATTAGTGTCTCATGACCCTATTTGTCCATTCCAAAGGTACTAAACATGTTTGGTTTCTAATGCACCCATTCAATGTGTTCCTGATTCCTCTACTGGCCGTGCTGGAGGCCACAGAGCGGGGAACGTAGCGGCCATGCTTACATCCACGTATGCCATCTGAGCTGTGTCGCTCCATTTGGAGTGCTGGGGTGGGATAACCTTATCACTGTGGCCTACAGCATGTGCCAAGCAAGGATATTTTGTTGTGGTTCTTGCCAGTGCTTATGCTTCAGACAGGCTAAGGCTCGTGCCAACTGCTCGTGGCCATCTTTGCTATCAGAAGCCAAAGAAAATTTGGAGGATTTCCTCTGAGGATGGGTGACAGTTTTGTTCTGTGTTATTTGCATGTTTCTGAAGGGTTCAAAAGAAGCAAGTTGTGGCTTTACTGGATCTGAATGGGAAGAGTTTTACCTTAGGGAGGGATGGCTACCCTCACCTAACCTAAAGTGTAAGCTGGTAAGTGCTTTAAATCCACTGGACCTTGTGCACTCACAGGACAGACTCTCAAAGGGGCAAAAGCACTCACAGGCAGGACCTGGCAGGCTCACTGCACAAGGTCATGGTCCCAACATGGCATTGCTGAGACTTTGGGCTGGTGAGGTGCCCCATGGCACTGGCTGCAGCAAGAGAGGGCTCCCATGATCACCATGGCACTGCAGACATACTCAGGAATAACTTCCCACACAACTGATACAAGGTTGTCCCAGCAGTATGTTACTAGAACTTTGCTATAGATGATAACTTGGGACAGCAGGGTCATGTTACTTTATTACCTTGTTTGGGTTTAGTTGAGTGTTAGTTGTGGTTGTGTGATCCAAAAGCCCCATGAGAAAGTCTTTCCATCGCCTTCAGTAGGCTTGGACAAGAGGAGTAAGGTTATATAGATTGTGGAGGACTGTGTGACTATGCCCACAGCACACCAAAGCAAAGCAGGAACCTGAGCAGGATCCACAGGAGATCTGCCATGCCCTATATATGTGTGGTTTGGGTTCCTGACAGCTGTCATTTCTAGTACCGATTTGTACATACTAACTTAAAATATTTTCCCTCCTTGGCCCTGTCAAGCAGTGTAGTCTGTGGGACATGGCCAGCCAGTACATGTCCACCTATTCCTGCACACTGACTGGAAGCCACAGTGAATTTGAAGTGCAAAGCCTTGCTTTGAACACAAGAGATAATGGACAGCAACCCTGGCAGTTACAGCCCTGTATGGAGTCCATAGTGACAATTATGTGCAAGACTTGACAAACTTCCCTCTTCCTCTTTTCATCTGGTCAAGCCAGGGGCTGTTTAGATACCAATAACAGTGAGACTGGTGATGGCAATGTGATGGCTTGGAAACCAAGTCAGGAGGTGTTTATTCAACATTCTGCTCTATTGATTACTATCAAACAGCAGCTCATCATTTCATGGCAAGAAATTTATGACTGCAGCGATCTGGAGCATGAACCTGTGCTTAGAAACCAAGCTGTTTATTTAATGAAGTGCTCCTGGCTCTTTGGGTTTAATAATTCTGACTGCATTGTTAGTGTTGTGACTTGCATTTGGATTATGCCATGGTCTGAGTTAAGACTATGCCAGGGCCTCATAAGCACATGGAAGGACACGTTGCCTTCCTCCAGGGGGTTGGGAATATGGGATTGGGAAGGACATCTGGGGTCATCAAATCCAGTGTCCTGGATATTTCAGGGACCATGCTGAATAGAGCAAAACCTGAAAGTCTTGTTTACCACAAAAAATGATGAGTAGGAAGGGGAAGTAAACACAAAATCATAGATTAGAATCATAGAATTATATGGGCTGGAAGGGACATTAAAGATCACCAGGTTCCACCCCCCTGCCATGGACAGGGACGCCTCTCACCAGACCAAGCTGCTCAAGGCCCCATCCAACCTGGCCTTGAACACCTCCAGGGAGGGGGCAGCCACCACTGCCCTGGGCAACCTGTGCCAGGGCCTCACCACCCTCAGAGGGAACAATTTCTTCTAATACCCAATCTAAATCTACCCCCTTCCAACTTCAAACTGTCCCCCCTCGTCCTGTCACTCCAGGCCCTTCTAAAAGGTCCCTCCCCAGCTTTCTTGTAACCCCTTCAGGTACTGGAAGGCCACTATAAGATCTCCTTGGAGCCTTCTCTTGTCTAGGCTAAACCACTCCAACTCTCTCAGCCTGTCTCCACAGGAGAGATGTTCCAGCCCTCTAATATCTTTGTAGCCCTCCTCTAGACCCATTGCAACAGTTCCATGTCCTTCCTATGTTGGTGACTCCAGAACTGGACACAGTACTCCAGGTGGGGTCTCACAAGAGNCCTTGTACTGGTCTTGTTGAACTTCATGAGGTTCACAGGGGCCCACTTCTCCAGCTTGTCCAGGTCCCTTTGGATGACAGCCTGTCCTTCCAGTATGTCTACTGCACCACTCAGCTTGGTGTCATCTTCACACTTGCTGAGGGTGCACTCAACCTCACCATCAGTGTCATTGGTGAAGACATTAAATAACACCAGCCCCAATATCGACCCCAGAGGGACACCACTTGTCACTAGAGGATCTGTTTCACAGTCTTCCCAGGCACAGAGGTGAGGCTGACAGGTGAAAGTGTGCTCTGTTCAGGCCAGTTTCATACAGAGGTTGATACTTCTGTGTCTTCAGAAGTATCTAAAGCAGCATCCGAATTATAAGAGCAGTCTGATTTGTGGTTGCTTCCCAACATCAATGAGCACAAGCACCTGCTGGTGCCTTGTGGCTGCTTAGCATTCGTGAAAAAGACATGTGGCTGCCTCAGTGAGGGGTAAGCATTCAGGTTGAGACATCTCCAGTCAAAAACTGCTGTACAACTTTGGGCATTACCTTTAAATATATGATGGAAATTCTTGCTCGTTACGTTTTGAGAATCCACCATGACTGAGAAGTTTGGTGTCTTTGGGTGACAGTTATCAGCTGCTTTTCTGCTCTGGCCTGGCAGATGTTAGGGTTTAAGCCTGTATACATCTGTTCTTCATACTGAAATAATCACTTCTTGTTTTCATGTTAACAGCCTTGCCTTCAGGACACTAGCTGGGGCGGCTCCTCCAGAGCCTCAGAGGTCTCACCCCTTCTGCCTCCACTGAGTGCAGAGACACACTGAATTTATGGGAGACAGGAACTGAATGTTCAAAAGGAAAAACCAGGTGAGACAGAGGTTAGGGTTTGAATTCCTGGGGGAGAGAGAAAAACCTTTTCTGCACTTGCAGCAAGAGGCTGGTGACTGCACAACTAGGAGCTGAAGTTGTAGGAAGTTTGGATGGAAGATAAAGCACATTTGGATAAGGCAGATAAAAATAGCAGTTGGATATCAGGGAGCACTGAGTGTGTTTGTTTTTTCATAGCCATCAGTGAGTTAAATGCACTTGACATTTCCAGTCATGCCACTGGAAATCCATTATTTTTCTTACTCTGAGAGGGCTGTATGCTTCATCTAGGATCCTATTGTCCTTCTTGACTCTGCTCAGAAGGTGGGAATGTGTGCTAATGGTCAGGAAGAGTGGTGTGACTTGTTCCTAAGAACCAGCAGAACCAAACATCATAAACTGTCTCCTGTCATTAGAAGTGTGAGTAGAAATGTGACTGTCAGTCTGACGTGGAGATCTGACTGGTTCAAGACAGATCACTCATCAAATCTAGTTTCTTTTCACAGACCTGCTCTTTAATGGAAGACAAGAACAATTCATTTTTCTAGGCCCTCACTTTGGCCAGTCACTTGAAAACAGCAATGTTGGTGCACTGGAGAGGGGGTCAAGAGCTGTGTTTGATCAGTGCACTGCTATATATTGTTGTGTATTGATCCATCCTCAAGCACCTCACCTCATCAAATGCCTTTTGAAGAGCAAGGAGGCAGAACCAATCCCTGAGCCTGGCTCCACAGAAGGACCTCAGGTGCTGTCCTTGAAGAACTGCAGGTTTGCTGGGTCAGGATCCCACGGTGAAACACAGCAGACCTACAGTTAGTGATGCCAGAGGCCACTGAGCCTTATGTTTCTTTAGTAGAGGAATCCTTTTCTGTAGAAATTCTAAGGGCATTTCTTCATCCACCAAACTCACAGGAATCCTGTTCCTGCCTAGTTATGTATATTGGGTGACTGTGGCACAGAAACTCTGCAGGACTGTAGAGAATGTCCCATCTTTGTATTCTTGATCAGGACTATTCCTGATTAAGGCTGTTGTCCAGTGCAAACAGTGTCTGGTTTAATCTACAGCAATTTTTCCAGCCACAAGAAAGCTTTATTCATCACCTGGGCAGCCTGCTCTAGGTAGCCCTTCTTGAGCAGGACAAGATGACCTCCTATGGTCCCTGCCAATCTGTGATTCCATGATCCCCACCACCTCTACGGGACTTACAGCCTATAAAAAGCATCTCTTGCTTTTTGCATGAAGCCCTAACAGAGACCAGCCAATAAAGGGTTTGTCCTCTGCCCCCTGCTTTGATACTCCTGCCTAAAGAGTAGAAGCTGTCCTCTGCAAAGCTGCATGGAGAACTCTCTTATCATTGCAAGAAATAATTCCCTTACTGAGTCTGAAATCACAATTTAGATCCACATGATCCTTTGGGGGTTTGTGGGGATGGTGGTGGCGACACCACAAAGGTGTTTGGACTTTTGTTCCCTTCCCATTTTGAAGGCAAAGGAACCTGTGTTCAACACTCCTGATGCAGAAGCAGTAAGGGACAGCTGCTCCTGTGAAACAATTTACATTCCTGCACTAGTGAAACGGTGGGTTAATCTTTTCCCTTGTATTTTTTGCCCTAGGTTATTGTACATCTGCCTGTTTGACACTGCCATCTGAAATTACCTCCCAAGATGTATCTCCACGGGCTTTTTTGGCCTGCAGTCCTGCACTGATTCAGGTAGGGCAGCTTTCACTGCTCTGCAGTCTTTTTGCACATGTCAAAATACGAAGCACAGTGCTGGTTTGAGCACCCTGCAGTAATCCATTACCCCGTTTGAGGCTGACAGCGTGCTCAAAGGCAGTAATTTCCCCTGCCACGTGAAAGATGGAATCTTTTCAAACTTTATTTTATGTCTGTCACTGAGTTCAGCAATACTTCCTTGACAGGTGTATGAACTACAAGTGGTAGAGCTGATAAAAGCCATGCCAGCCCTGAGAAGAACAAGCAGATGCAGGAGTAGAGAATTGAAGATGCCACCTAGAAATAGAGCCGGGCGATGTTCGACCCTTAGATTTTTGCATATGGAACTTAGCTTTTTATGCTCTAGCTCTGCAGAGGTATGCTGGAGAGAGGGGGAAGCTGATGGTCATGAGTGATGACCCTTGTAGCTCTGACTGATGAGGCTCTTCTTTAAAGGGAGAACAGATTTTTCCAAGTGCTTCCCAGAGATAAGCCTCTAATGACAGTGCTGGGAACTGGCTGGTACAAAGACCACACAAATCTTTCCTAGAAACTGCTGTTTGCCAGACTTTTATGGCTGTTTATGTACCTTTGCCAAAGGATTGCCTAAGATCTAGGGGTGTGTAAAGCAGATGCCAGGATATATACATGGTCTGATTTAGGAATGCTGGGTTGTCATTTACATATTGACACCGTTAAGAAATGTCAATACCTACGGAATCATCGATTGTTTTTCTGAAGTTCATTTTATGAACTTACTGCAACCATGAGCTATTATTCAGGCTTCCTACAAGGTGAATGCAGGAATACTCATGCTTTTTGTAATTAAAGGTGAATTCTTGATTTGAATGAAAACCAGCTGCAAAACTGACACCAACATGTACCTATTTCACCTATCTGCTGTGCCAAATTGTTTGTATTCTTCTTCTGTGTATTATTCTACACTCTTGTCTTGACAACCTGGTGCAGGCAGGGAGCAAGTCTCATGCCAGCACACCTGTACCCTGTGTTTTGCTTACTCTCACTAGTACCCCATTTGTTTCCTCCCTCTCCTGGTGGGTTTTCAGTAGCTCTTTTGGTATGTGCTTTGGCAAAACTTCCTCAACCTCCCCTTGATTTTCTTGGGAAGTTTACAGAAATTGGTTTTTCTACTTGTTTCCTTGCTTGGCTGCTTCTGTAGCTCTGATCTTGCTCTGGGGAGTCTTTTCTGAAGTCTGGTATCCCTCAGATACAGCCTTTGGTTTCCATCACACATCTAAACTACTTTTGTTTCTTACAGTTTCATATCGCCAGTTCTGCAGAACTCGTCCCTCTGAACCAAACATGAGGTTTGTCCCAGATGATATTAATCCTGCCCTCAAAGTTTGTCTCCAAGCCTGTCACTTGGACCACTTCATTCTATTCTACATATTTCCTCTGTGAGGTTTTTGTCTCACGTTGAACGTCAAGCCCTTTCTCAGGTACCATTGGGCTGCTTTGACTCTGCCCTTCATTACTGACACTGCACTGTGAAATTCTCCAACAATTCACCCTCTTGAGTCCAAAAAGAAGATGTATATAGTGTTACATCAGCACACTTCACACTTATCTTTATACAGTTCATACTATATGTACAGAAGCTATGTGCTTGTTGTGTGAGCACAGTTCATGTATGGTATGACTGTGCCATGTGTAGGGTTGAGAAACGCTTTCCCCTCAGTTCTTTCTAACATACATGCAATAACAGGCAGATTTTTTTTCCAGATTAAGTGTAGAAAACTCTGGAGACTGCCACAGATATCCACGGGGGAAATTTCTCTTGACTGTTATTAGCTTTGGACTGAGATTTGTTCCGTGTGAGGTCGCACTTGACATCATTCACTTTCTTCCCTAAACTATTAACTGCTTTTAACATTATGGCAACCAGAGGCCACTAGAGGACTCTGTTTTCCATCGTATTGATAATACTCTGTAATCGGATCTTGCTGTCCTGTGGTTTTAAGGCATAGATTTGTACAGAGTATTCAAATCCGCTCATTTACACAAATACAACCAACCAGCTGGGCACTGGCCTTTCAACAGCCAGAAGCGCTGTCTGAATAACCATGAAAACTGGATGGGAAATGTCATCTGGGGTCTGCTTCTGTGTATAGTGACTGGGCAAATGTGGCCATTTCTATCCGTGAATGTGTGATGCCACATGATGGCATGATGGTCCCATCTTCAGTTCTGGCCTGCCCAGATATTTGTCTGGCTTTCGAAACACCCCACTGAAGGAAACAATAAAGTTTGGGAAGCGTTCAAGGTTTAGTGATTTTTAAAACCTTTCCACCATCTTGTCCCACCCGAGTTTTTTATAGAACTTTCCCATCTGGAGAGGATTTCTGTCCTCTCCAAAGAGATCCTAATCGCTTTGCAAGATAAGGGGGTCCTTGCTGCAGTTTTGAAGGAAAGGAGGAAAAAATAAAGCAGATTATGTCTCTGTGTCGTCTTCGGGCAGAAAATAGAAGTAATTGAGATTAAGACCATTATTTATGGGTTTTTTCCACAGTGTTTTTTCCAAGGACAATGGGCATTCTTATGTCAATCACCGTTACTGCGACCCCAGCAGCTGGTTGGCCGCTGCCCACCCGGCGATGAAAAGTGTTAATTGCAGCCCAGTGAGAACTGCCAGAGGGTCTCTGGCCCTCTGCTTGCTTTGCAGTTGCAACACATCCCATCAGAGACGGCCGGAGCAACTTAGGCAGTCATGTAGGATTTGCACTTCATCAGTGCGAAAGAATGAAGATAACCGGAAGGAAAATAACCCCAGTGCCCCAGGGGCTCATGAGCCGACCGAGGAGTGCTCGGAATTTGCTCCAGTGATAAAAGAAGAAAGCCCACAGAAAACCTCCTGCTAACAGTTGTATTTTATAATCAACTGACACACTGGTATGTGGTAGTCTCATTAACTTACTTATTTTCTATAAAAAGAGCAGATACTTTGCATTTTAAGGATGTTTTCTCTTTATCTACTTCATGCAAGTAAAGATTGTATTCATGGAAAAAAAAAAGACTAGGTGGCAATAGCTGCTGCTCTGAGGAGGAACAAATGAAGTGTGTAGAGAAACTGCTCTTTAGTGGCTTTGATTATAGGTAAGGCAATAATGTTTGTTTGCTTGTTTTGTTTGGGGGCTGCTTGGTCTTTTACCTGTAGCCTACAATTCTCAGGAAGCAATTTAAAAATTATTTCAGTAGGAACAGTTGTGGTAGCTGTTGCAGCAGTCTGATGTCTTTCATTAAATCAGTTTTGAAGTCTGGGAAAAAAAAAAAGGCAAAAAACCCTGAACTTCTGAAACAACTTTCTTAGATTTTTATGATTAGTAATTTTATAAGCTTTTCCCAAATTTACTGGAATTCTGTGATTGTGGCTTTGTAAAGAAAGGCACAAGAAAACCAATCACAATTCAATTTTGAGTATTGGAAGCACTGAGCTTGGTACTTTGATTTTCGAGGTGGAGGGCAGGTATCATTGCCCATGCTGTGTCATATTGTATTGGTATTTCTTGCTGATAACTTGTGCTTATCCATTTCTTCAGTTTGAGAATGTGTTTTTGTATTTTT
This sequence comes from Heliornis fulica, assembly GCA_013399135.1. Classification (NCBI taxonomy): domain Eukaryota; kingdom Metazoa; phylum Chordata; class Aves; order Gruiformes; family Heliornithidae; genus Heliornis; species Heliornis fulica. The sequence continues at coordinate 6,864 of VXBZ01001230.1, read as the reverse complement.
CTGGAAACATTTCTTCTCTACCGCCTTTGAGGTCTGCAGTGAAATAGGAAAGTCTTTTCTTTCCTTACATTGCTGATCCCTGCTCTGTTAGCACCATCTTAAGACTTCACAAAAGAGCCTGGGGACTGTGTTTGTATGCAGCTTGCACAGATGTGCCAGTTAAGGCTCAGCGCTCCAGGGCAGTGCTGAAAAGCCTCTTGGTCGGGACTCTGTGACCACGAGCAGCAACTGATTTGTGACCCAGCTGCCATTAGAAAGCCGGCTGGGGAAGAGTGGACATAGGAGTGCGACTGGGGCTAAATCCTTACACCACCAGTGACTTCACTTGGTGAAGAGCCCAGGTAGAGATTGTCCCTCACTGATAAATTCCCACTTTGGAAACCAGACTTTGGAGAACGTGGTTTATGTGCAGTAAAAGGCACAATGGGAGTTGGATGGGTCATGGTCACTGTGTAGGTATCAGGCTTTGCCACTATACTGGGGTTTGTTTGTAACTGTTGTGAACATACAGAGAAAGATTAATATAGGGTAAAATCTATACATCCAGGTACAATTTTATGTATTAAGGAGTTTAGTTACAGCAACAGCACGTCAACTCTTTGTGCATTTCTAATGGAGGCCAGAGGCTGCAGGAGAGCAACTTTTCATCTGAGTATCTCTCCCTGTACAAAACCACCTTAACAACAGCATGTTTTGGGAGTGTCTCTTGTTGCAAAAACAAAACAAAAACAAAAAAAAGCCAACCAAAAACAAAACAAACAAAAAAAAACCAAAGGAAAGGCTTGTTTCAGGAATTATTTAAAAAGTTTAACACTAAGAGTCCTGGCCATAGAGAATTGCTCAGGTAGCTTCATGTGCTGTGAATTATACATCAAAACTGTTGGTGTCCCTAACACCAGTTTATAGCATGAATTTTAGCTGCTGCTGCTGGTGAGCATCAGACCTCACCCTCTCCTTAGTGCATAAGGTATCTGCACCTATCTGTACCTATATTTTTATAGCTCTTTGTTTATAGAGCAAGTGTTATCTCATGATATCCTGCCGTAGTGGTCACCCTTTCACAGGGATTCAGGGAGGGTGGGATCTTCTTTCAAGAAATTAATTGCAGTACTTAACCTTTCCAGGAACTTCCACAGAAAGATTAAAATTAATTTCAGAGATTTCATGCTGAGATTTAAAAATGAGTGTTAACACAGACAATGCAACTGCCAAAGCAGGCAGCATAATTTCAGAAAGATTTACCCATCTAAAAAAAACTAAACACTTTTTCCTACATGCCTGTCATGCTGTACCAGGAATAGAAATTAAACTGGAACAGTCTGTCTTGTTAATTCTAATTACTGGTCTTTTCCTTTATATGAATCTTAGAACTCAAACTTGGCATAAAGCAGGTGGACCCAAAGGTGCGTTGTTGCTGGATGTTTAGTGTTTTGGCCAGTGGGCTGGAGCGTGGGACCTGTACAGCCACAGACACCCATGGGTGCTCCTCTGCCCAGGGCCCTGAGCACAGGCATTCCCTGCAGTGGGGGACTAGGACAGCTGTGTGCTGCCAGGGTTGATCCATCTGGGCTCCCACACCCACAGTGGTCAGTGTTGGGGTCCAGACCCTCCCCCAGGCAGACACCAGCGCTCCTGAGGGAGTCTACAGGGCTGGGCTCAGTGCTCCTGCACCCCCCACACTGCCAGGGGAGGGATGAGGTTACCGTGGTGTCAGCAGGGGTCAGGGCAGGTTGGGGGCTCCCCAGGCATTAACCCTGATGATTCCACTGTCACAAGGTATTTCTTCAATAGAAACAGTTTATTTCAATGTGCCAATAGAAAAAGCTGAACGCTTCAGAACACAGAACGTTAACACAACAGAAGAGCTTTGCATTAGTCTACCAATAAGACTTGTAAAATACCCAACTTCATGCCAATTTTCAGTCAATAGAAACACCTTCTAGGACTAAGCCCTTACATTTATAAAGACACCACAAAATCCCTTATAATAATGTAAACAAAATAAATTTTCTTTTTTAAACTTTAAACTTGAATTAATTCTTCCAGGAGTTGCAATCCTTCAAGGGCTTCCTGATGGTGAATGACTGAAACAGAAAGAAAAAGAGCTATTAGGAGCATGTTCTACAACAAAACCAACAGATACTACAGGCTAACCCTGGTCTCCTCTGCTCAGGACCCCTCCTATCACTCTTACACCTCAGAGTAAGACCTGCTTTGGAAAGCACAGGCAAATTCAGAAGCATCAGCTCCAAGAGCTGTTCAGGACACGAAGCCTGTACTCCAGCTGCCCAGAGGATTCCATCACGCTTGGCTGGGAGGCACAGTCAGACTGGTCAATTCCAGTAGGGACTTCTCTGGTTACAGGGGGAAACTTCCTGCTTACTTCAGCGTGTTTAGCAAAACCTGGCAGCCCTGCAACAGGGATTCAGCTGTGAGGAGCCACCAGCAAGAGCCTGACCCTACCACGCACTCATGGCTTGCTCCATACCGTGCAATTACTCACTCCTTCCACAGAGTTTAAGTTTCTCAGTGACTTCAGGACACTGAGTCTCAACTTGGCCATGTTTTCTGTTGGCCCTCAAACTAAATTCAGTGATGTCTTATCTAACTACCAGGAAATGCCCATAAAGCTCCATCTTTTAGTAGGGAGGGGCCAGGACAGTCTTTTCACAAATTAGGACAAGACTTGAAGCTCTGATCTTCACCCAGGTTCCACAGCAACCCCTCCAGACATCAGTTCTATGTGTCTGTATGGCACACTCCAGTTTTAAGACAGTCTTACCTTCTCTTTGGAGATGGTGATCTGGACTTTGAGCGACTGTTAAAAACACAACCAAACCAAAATGATCAGTGAGGTAAAACTGTGCACTCTAGGAGACCACTTTAACCACTTAAAAACCTAAAGCTTTTAACAGCCTAATGCTGTTAACAGATCCCACCCTTAATGCTGCTGACAGCAAGTGTAGCCAGTTACTTTAAGCAAGAAGCTGCAATTGAGAAGGAAAACTGCTGGAAAACCTTAGGAAAAGCTGAGCAACACACAGCTCCGAAGCAGTTATTAAATGACCACAGCAATCCTGCAAAGCAGGAGCAGTGAATCAAGTAGAAGAGTCAGGAAGGCAGAACTACAGAGAGTTGTAGACAGGTAAGGTATAAAAATATGCCCAAATGCTGTCAAGAATATGTTTTTGTCACAGTTGTGGGTTTAACAAAAACCTGTATCCACAGTCCTTCTGGATGAATTGCCTACTGTCCCAGAAAAATCAGATTTAAAAACAATACATAAAAATGCATGAGAAGTATACTTAAACTACAAAAACAACCAACCAAAACAAGAAAAAAAAAAAAGCCCCACAAAGAAACACTCTTCCCCATGCAACTGAAATACTGGTCCAAGCAGAGGTTTTGAATCATGATAAAAACATTTTTAAAAAAATAAATACTGAGTGCTTCTTGTGTTTGTAAGCTCACCTTTTAGCAGGTAAGCCAGATTTAGATCTACCATGGGACCCAGACCTATAACAGGAGAGAAACAGAGCTCAGCGAAGCGGGCAGTGGCATGCACACACCATGAGTCAGCTACACCAGCAACAGCACAGTCACACCGCGGAGCGTCACTGACCAGAGGGCAGGCTCTGGCGCTGCAGGCTCTTCTGGGGACAGATCAGAAGAGGCCTTTACCTCACACCCCAGAGACCCTGCTGAGAGGACTAGAGCACAGGCACAGGAAGCTCCCCTGCAAAGCTTCAGCTACTACTTTCACAGGACAGAAGACCTTGCACCAGGTTCCCAGGTCTCTCCCCCTCTGCCTGCAAGTATCCCCTCATAAAGGAAGGGAGCATCAAGGAAACCCTTTAACTGCACACTGAGAGCCTGGAATCAGCCACAGGTAAGCACATACACGGCAGAGACACAGCATCTGTCAGACTGAGTTCCCAGCACCACGTTTATTTAAGCATGATACAGCTTTTTGGTACAGTATCACCATGAAAACACCACTTGTAAGTTCTCAATACCCAGCTACTAATGTGTAAACTATTCCCAGTTCATCTCACAAACAGGAATCTACTCAGTGAGACTTTCAGGGTTATCATGTTGCTTTACCAACTCAGGTAAGATACCTGTCCTCTTACTGTCAGGGTTTAGGCCCATGGGATGACTGAACACAGACAAGCACAGTGTTCAAGGTAGTCACCGTTTTGTCCAAGTCTGTTAAACAAGAAACTAATTTCCTTTCTGCTCAGAACTGTTTTTAAAGGGTAACTGAGATTCACCTTTACCTGGCCCATGAACTTGGCACACTGCATGGGCCCACTGCTCTGAAGCCTTCCCAGTAAACCAAGCAATCAGCTGCCACAGTTCATAGAAACATTTAGTTTGGGAAAGACCTCTGAAAAGATCAAGTCCAACTGGTAACCAACACTGCCAAGCCCACTGCTAAACCACTAAGCACATGCCTTCGAAATCCCTCCAGGGATGGAGACTCCACCACCTCCCTGGCCAGCCTGTTCCTGTGTTTAACAACCTCTCTGGGAAGTTTTTCCCAACATGCAATCTAAAGGATAGGACAGAGTTGCTCAAAACTACCTAGCACTTATGTTCTGTACTTCCTCTGATAAAAAAAGCAGCAAGGCTGCAGACAAGAACATCATCTTGCTACAAGAACTGCTATCAAATCCTCCTGAGAGGCACAGCACCAGAGCAGGAATGCAGAAGAGAAGCTCCAGAAGCAGCACTGCTTTCATACCAGTGTTAGCAGAGGAGCAGCACTAGCTAACACAGCAAAGCTTTCAGGGCTCTCCCATCAGCTCCAGTCCTGAAGTACCACTCCTCACCACTGTGGATGCAGGCACTGTTCCTCAAATTTCAATACAGGTGCCAAGTCTTTCCTACAGGAACACAGCTGCCCCAGAATGAGACACTGAGCAGCATCAGCAGGATCCAGACCTTTCTATGGCATCTATGCACAATTTGAGCCTGGCAAGCCCTCTCCTGCATTACAGGCCCGTTTGAATAAGGAGTCAGGACATAACCATCACCCCCTTTAAGGTGCCATACCAAGTCCTACAGCAGCAAACAGACCCCTAAAAACCACTTCTATTCCCTTTTTCTGGCAAACCAAAAGACAACTTCTTCCAACCTACCAGCGCTCATGTCCATCACATTTTTATCTCACTTTCAACTCTGTTTCCAACTAACACTTAACACAGTTTTTGCCCAATTTCCCCAGCTTCAATTTCATCATGAAGATATCCAGACCCACAAAAAACAGGGCTACATGTCAAGAGAGGTCCTTCAAAACACCACCCGTGGCATCAGGACTCATGGCCCCATTCATTCAGGCCTCCCAGGCTCTGAAGTCAAGGGTCTCACCCTCTCTAATGAATGTAGATTTTAGGACTACAACTATGCAATTTGATCTCTCAGAACTGGCAAAGATGAAAAGCTTTAAGCAGGAGTTCAGTCAATCATGGCAACCCTCTCACTGGTTTCCAGAAAGAAAAACCTAAGCAGAGTTTCCTGCAGGGCACAAGGTCAAGCATTCTCTACATGTACAGACACAAACAAGACTGTAGAACTCCTCTCCAAAGACCTTAAATCATGCATATACTTATAGTGGCCACCAACCAACACACACAGTTATCACAAGGCATTGACTGATTTTTGTGAAAAAGCAATAGTTTCAACGTATGAATACTGTATGCTGCACAACGTTCTAACCCCTTCCAGTCAAACTCCCTGGGGGAAGGGGGAAAAAAAGAAAAGGCACAACCAACCACACACAAACCCTCACCAACACACCCACCCAACACACCAGACCACCACAACAGAAAAGAAGCCCACCCAACACTACAGCTGGTTTGAAATAAGTATCTTACCTGCTTCGGGGCCATACAACAGACCGGGACCTTGAGCGTGACCTTGACCGAGACCTAAGAAAATAGAAAAGCACAGGTAAGAGTGTGTTCTTTGACTTTCATGATACTGACCTCAGACTTCTAATCAGCTACTGGTTCTGCATGTAAGTTTTATTATTAGAAAGGCACAATATCATTGGGCAGTACCATCATGCAAAGAAAACCCACTGCCCTCATCAAGTGGGCAAAAACTACTCTCTGTATCCTTGGAGCTGAATGAAGAAGCCACAAACTACAGATCAAAGTACAGTATTAAAAAAAAAAGCTCAGAAAGAGCAATTCCAAAATTACAACCCCAAAATTTCAGATTCAAAGTGTTCAGATTAGCCCTCAGGAATGTAACACCATGAAGGTTCCTGAAAACACACATACTGCATGTGAAACACTTTAAATCCAATAGGTATGTTCCCTTCAACAGTGTTGTGGGGATAAAAGAAAACACATACCTTGACCTCCTTAAAGATCCAGAGCGAGATCTGCGGGGTGAGAATGACCTATATCTGCGGGGTGAGATTGATCTGGACCTGCGGTAGGAAGCTGACCTTGATCTACAAGAGAAAAAAACCCACAACAATTAGTTCAAGGCACTGTTCACAAGAACTACAGAAAGAGTTGAAGTAAAAATTAAAGGAATAAAAAGCAAAAGCCAGAACCTTACCTCCTACCACGACTCCGACTGCGTGACCGAGAGTACCGTCTTCCGCGGGACCTTGAGCGGGATCTAGACCGGGACCTGGTTTTAGGTTAGAGAAAACAGGTATCAGGAAACAGCTGCAGGAACTGCTGCATGTGAGACCCTGCTGAAGTCAAAACTGATTTCAGAAAACTAAAAACAAATTAAACAGGAAAGGAAAAAAAAAAAGGAAAACCAAAATATAAACTAAAAACAAAACAAAACCACACCACTAGAATCTGTCAGTTGGAAAAAATGTCTGGGCCTACTTGT